>JAWZYT010004690.1:0-58369 GCA_034508575.1 Petrolisthes manimaculis
GAGAGAGCAGAAGCCGTCATTAGGCTACAACCACAAGCCTCACTTCCACTACCGCCTTCCATCACCTCCATCATTACACACACACACACACACACACACAATCTCTCTCTCTCTCTCACTCTTAACCACACACACACACTTTCTTTCTCTTTCTTTCTATCTTTCCCTCACATACACTCAAGTCAGTCTCTCTTTCTTTCTTTCTCTCACATGCACACTCTTTCTCTTACATACACTAAAGTGAGTCTCTCTCTCTCTTAAACACACACACAGGCACACTTTTTTTCTTTCTCTCACAAACACACAAGTCAGTCTCTCTCTCAACCACACACACACTCTTTCTCTCTCTCTCTCAAACGCACACACACGCACACTCTTTCTCATTCTCTCTCTTTCTCTCTCTCTCTCTCTCTCTCTCTCTCTCTCTCTCTTGTGAAGTAACATTAGCATAAAACCACAAAACTTCCACATTGACCTTAACTCACCTTCTTACTTCCCTCTTCAACCTTCCTCTCTCTCTCTCTCTCTCTCTCTCTCTCTCTCTCTCTCTCTTCCTTTTTTCTTTTTTCTTTATCTGCTGCTTTCTCTTCCCTTCCTCATTCTTTCCCTCCTTTCTTACGCGTTTTGTTCACACGTGTTCTTTCTTCCTTCCTTTCTTCTTTCAATTTATCTTTCATGTGTCATTCTTGTTTATAATTATGTTCTTCAAGCTTTTACTTTTTTTTTTCTCTCTCTCTAATAAAACATTCCAACTCTCTCACTGCCCAAAACCTTTCTTTCTCTCTCTCTCTCTCTCTCTCTCTCTCTCTCTCTCTCTCTCTCTCTCTCTCTCTCTCTCTCTCTCAAATAAAACATACCCGCTCTTTCACTGCCACAACCCTTTCTTCCCACCCCCCTCTCCCTCTCTCTCCCTCTCTCTCTCTCTCTCTCTCTCTCTGTGCGTGATAAATCCGTGCGTGCGTTGCTCTCACCTCTGCCACACCGTCCCTGTACAATCACACTCCCTCACCCCGGCACTAACAGACACTGACGGATACACACCCATTACTACAGACATAATAATTGTTGTTGCTGGGGTGAAGCACGCGTTCACTGGGTACAACACACACACACACACACACACACACAACTCTCTCCCTTCTCTCTCTTTCACACACCTACCTACACCCACCTCCCTTTCTCTCTCTCTCTCTTTCATGCACACCTACATACACCCCCCTCTCTCTCTCTTTCACACACACCTACTTACACCTCCCCCCCCACTCTCTCTCTCTCTCTCTCTCTCTCTCTCTCTCTCTCTCTCTCTCTCTCACACACACACACACAGCTAGCCCACACACGTACGCATAGCAATATTTTAATCTTATACAGGTTAGCGTCAGAGATGAAGAACGAGGAGGAGGAGGAGGAGGTGAAGTAAAAAAGATGATTATTTTACAGAGTTGAACCTCACACCTACACACACACACACACACACATACACACACACAGAAACAGAGAGCCCACCTTAACACTGGACATCCCCTTGCAACACTCACTATAGGGACAGATATCTACGGTGTTATTTAATTATATACCTATTTATTTAAGTTATAGAAAGAAGGAAGCAAATAAAAAAAAACAGAAAATGTCTTAAAAGCAGATAGCCTACCACAACAACACTATACGGACAGATATCTACGGTGTTATTTAATTATTTATCTATTTATTTACTTGTTATTGAAAGAAGGAAGCAATTACAAAACAGAAAAAGTCTTAAAACTCTTTGTAGTAACACCGAGAGGACACAACTACACGAGTGAAAAGATTATCTGCCAAGAGTTGTGGATAGAATTTGACGAGACTTTCAATAGATATAATAATTCTACGGGGAAACATTGGTTAAATTCACAAAGTTATGTATTGTTATCGTCTTTGGGGAAAAAACGCGAAGACAATTTGTTAATAGGATAAATCTCAATATTATTCGTTTATTGTCGTATATTCACTCCTTCTTTCATTTACGTTTTTCCAAGATAATGCATTTATCGGAGCTCCCAAATTTGTAAAGTAAACTTTTTTATGCCATTTAATTATCATGTTAGCAATAACTATCAACCAATCAATCTATTCATCTATTATTCCTGTTTAGTATCTTTCCTTTCCATATATATTTCCTTTAGGTTCAACGAAAGTCGGTTCTATGGATGCGGGTCACTACAAAAAAAGGTCACTTCTAATAGAGTCAGTATAAAGAAAGGTCAGTCGTATGGGGGTCAGTACAAAGAAAGGTCAGTTGTAAGGAGGTTAGTAAAAAAGAAAGGTCACCTCTAATAGAGTTGGTACTATGTGGGATGAGTACAATGAGAGGTCAGTTCTAGAGTGAGGTCAATAAACAGAGAGGTCAGTACTGTACAATAAGGGATCAGTACAAATAATATTCAGTTCTAAGTGAGGGGTCGTTCAGTTAGTCAATCCAACGACTCACCAACAAGAGGCACCATGATTGTGTATGAAGGGGTCTGTACAGATATATAAATACAAATACAAGTCTCTTCTATTGGGAGGGGTCACAACAAATAAGAAGTCTGTTCGTGATGAGCTTGGTACAAATAAAGTTAATTCTACTAGATGGAGTTCAGTGTCAGTACTCACCAACAAGAGGCACCATGACCGTGTATGAAGGGGCTGCCACCAGAGCCTGTACCACGTCTAGATGTTCGATGAAGCAGTTGGTGTCGGGCACGAGGTATCTGGGTCTCACTTCCATCTCCAGGGTGACGTTCCCTTCAAGTAGGCTCTGTGGGGGGAAAGGATAGGGGTTCGTGAGAGATGGCGATGAGGCAGAGAAGTGAGGTTGGTTGTGGAGGAGAGGAGAGGTTGTGGGGGAAAGGAGAGAGGTTGTGGGGGAAAGGAGAGAGGTTGTGGGGGAAAGGAGAGAGGTTGTGGGGGAAAGGAGAGGTTGTGGGGGAGAGGAGAGAGGTTGTGGAGGAGAGGAGAAAGGTTGTGGGGAGAGAAGAGAGGTTGTGGGGGAGAGAAGAGAGGTTGTGGTGGAAAGGTTATGGGGTCGTGATAGGAAGATGAAATTATGGGGATGATGGAGAGAAGAGAGATTGATGATAAAACAGAGATGGTGGGAGACACACATAAAACATCAGACACGAGCCAAACAGGAACGCAAAAAAAAAAAAAAAAGTGACACAAGCAAAGAGAATAATCCAAATCAGCCAAACAGAAGAGTCATACGCACAGTCACAAACAAAATGTAACAACACAACCAAAGAAGGAAGTCACACATATTAGATCACAATAACAACAACAGAGAATAGTAAAAAAACAAAACAAGTAAAAGCTGAGGGAAGCGAGTAAGTGAGAACAATATGACCTGAGATGAGAACAGAGGTGAACAAGAGACAACAGATTAATAAGAGAAAAAGTTAACATATGAGGCAGAAGCAGAGTGAGAACAAGAGAACACAATAGTAGAGGCAGAGGGACACGAGTGAGAACAAGAGAACTAAATAAAGAGAACAGAGACCAAGAGACAATAAAATGAAAGGAAGAGAACACAAGAAGCAGAGGAACACGAGTGAAAAAAAGAAAACTAAAGCAGAGAACATGCAGAGAACAAGAGACAATAAAATGAAATGAAGAAAAGGAGAGAACACAAGAAATAGATGGACACGAGTGAAAACAAGAGAACTAAATAAGAGAACAGAGAACAAGAGACAATAAAATTAAAACAACAAAAGAAGAGAAACGAGTGAAAACAAGAGAACTAAAAAAGAGAACATGCAGAGAACAAGATACAATAAAATGAAAACAACAAAAGAAGAGGAACGAGTGAAAACAAGAGAACTAAAAAAGAGAGAACAAGAGACAACAAAATAAAAGGGACACGAGTGAAAACCAAATAACCCAAGCCCCACTGTAATGATGACAAGCTGTACCTGTGGTCAGATTAACACCCTCAGTGTCCCAATTATCTCCACTCTGTCATCATTAACATTCCTCTTAACCCACGCTGGCTAGATGGTGCCCCCGAATTGATAAAAGATGATGCTTACTTATACACGCACATAGTGACAAAATGTTTACTTCCTTGTATACAGGGGAGGCCTTGGGTGGTACCGTATAATTAGTGTTAGGTGTGATGCTTATTGGTGTAAATTTAATGATGGTTATGTCCACAGCATTGATAAAAAAAAGCTAATAACAACACAGATAAAAACAATAGTTATAATAAAAAGAGTGATTAAAATGTGAGCCTTGCGTAGTACCATATACATAATAAAAAAATGTCAGTAATGGATACAGAAATACAAATGTTAGCAGAATTTGCCATCATAAAAATCTTTAGTTATGATAAGAGTGACAACAATGCTAGTAGTTATAAGTGAAATGATAAATAATAATATAACTGTTACTTAGCTAATGTTAATGATGTTAATTGTTTATTGATCTTTCTTTATAGTGAGTTACACCTTTTCTTGACGACACACTATATACTTCCTAACCTAACCCACCCTTATCTATCCCATTCAAGTGTGTGCATGGATGGAAGGTGTTTTTGATGGCACTGAGTAAGCCTCCTCCAGTATATATATAAAAAAATAAAAATAATAATAATAATAATAATAAAAAAAATTGGATTGGAATGTCAGGAAGTTAATTGGCACCTACCGTCGCAAAAACTCAACCACCATAACTACCGCAAGTGCCACCACAACCACCACAGAAATTACTCTTCATCAGCACCATAACCACATCAACCAGGAACCACCGCCATCACCATTAACAAAAACCCACCACCACATTTACTATCTCCTAGCTTCATCTACCAAACTGACCCTTCCTCCCAACCCCCACAACCACATCAACATCAACCCCCACCACCCCAACCCCCACAACCACATCTATATCAACCCCCACCACCCCAACCCCCACAACCACATCAACATCAACCCCCACCCTCCCAACCCCCACCCTCAAAATCACCACATAATCCACATAATCTTCTTCATTGACCCAAATCATTCTTCGATATTACCACCACTACAATCAACACCAACATTATTACCAAGTCTGATGGTCTTTGCAACTCGATTTTATCTTTCTCCCATGATCACAACCACATCAACCACTGCTACTACAACAACAGCTATCTACATCTACAGTTATTCTCCGTCTAACACAATAACATCTCTTAATTACCACAATAAACACATCAACATTACATATCTACATTCTTCTTCCCTATCATAATTTCCCTACATCACATCACCAACCAGATTACGACATTTAACGAGTGCCTCTTCTTCTTCCTCCTCTTCCTCTTCCACCTCCACCTCCTCCTCCACCACCACCACCAAGTACTGTACCACAACTACCATATCTAATACAAACATTCACCAAAACCACAACAATGACTACACCAGCTACCATCACCACCACCAATAAACATCAACATTACTCTCACTTTCGTTCTCACACACACTCAAGAAAACAACACATCTCACTCTCACATACACACACATACACACACTCACTCTCTCTCTCTCTCTCTCTCTCTCTCTCTCTCTCTCTCTCTCTCTTTAATTAACCCACCTGTAGTTTCCTCTGTTGTCTGTGTTTCTTTTCGAGTGCCTTCTTCCTCCTTGAGAGCAGACGGACGGTGGAGGCGAGTCGTGAGTCCTCCTCCATCTCACACTCAACCTCCTCCTCCACCTCGGACATCTCGCTCTCACTCTCGCTCTCCACCTCCACGTCCGATGATCCACTCACGGATAGCTGTGGGGGATGGATGGATGAATGTTTAAATGGATGGATGGATGTTTAAATGGATGGATGGATGTTTAAATGGATGGATGGATGTTTAAATGGATGGATGGATGTTTAAATGGATGGATGGATGATTAGTTGGCTGGCTGGCTGGCTGGATGTTTAATGGGATGGAAAAATTATTAGTTGGATGGATGAATGTTTAAATGGATGGAAGGATGATTAGTTAGATGGATGGTTGATTAGTTGGATGGATGGATGGATGGATAGTCAGTCAGAGATGGACTGATTGTCTGATGGATGGATTTATGGATTGATGAATGGATGGATAGAAGAAAAGATGAATATATGGATACATAGATGGACGAATAGATATATAGACAGACAGCTGTAGATATATAGACTGATATATTATTGATGGATAAATAGATAGGTTTTCTACCGAGACACATACATAACCTTCAAGTCATATCAATATAAAATGTACATTAAAATTATCAATTCCTGATCTTGATTTTCGACCTGGCAAAATCTAAGAAATTCATGACTTCTTAATGTAAAGTTTGACCAAAATGTGTTCTTAAATTTTTGAGTTACTTTGCTCACTAGTCAACGAATAAATAAACATGAGTGATTACATATAACCTACAGCAAAACACAAAGTAATAATAATGTAAGTAAGTGTTGTTGTTGTTGTTGTTGTTGTGTACTGACCCTTGGCCTGGCAGAGGAAGGTGAGTCTGGGGGTGAGTTGTCCACTACGGGTACCAACACGTCCCCTTGTTCCGTCTTCTTGAGGAGGAGTACGGCAGGCTCCACACCACACAGGAACTGACACACACACGTCCTTATGCGTTCAACACGGGCCCAGTCACACGCACGCCCCTATACACACACACACACACACACACACACACACACACACACACACACACACACACACACACACACACACACACACACACACGGAGAAAATAAATAATTGGTTAGGGCATATAATTTTCACACATTGACCTTTTATTATTATTATTATTATTATAAAACACACGACATGAGAAAGACTAATGACTGATATTCAACCACTCTGAAGATACGTATATACAATTTTGTAAGTATATAAGCGTATAACACTACTCACGGTATGTGCAGTAGGAGGAGTATAGGTAATAACACTGTGTGCTGGCAACAGTGGTTCATATCCCCTCAAGAAGGTGTCCTCTGTCAGTCTCAGCAGCACCAGACCAACACCTGCATCCACACCACCACCTGACGAAGAAGAGGAGGCCATCTCGGTGAGGGGCACGTCAGGAGGTCCTAGTCCCTGGAGTATGGTGGCTAGTTCTCCTACGCTCTCCCATGTGTCGCCTCCACTCGCCCTGCCAAAGAAATTAAGATATTTTGTTATAATATTGCGTGTGTTTTTTTCTAAGTCTATTTTCATACAGTCCATCCCAGAAAAATTTGTCTATGCTGTGAGTGTGTGTGTGTGTGTGTGTGTGTGTGTGTGTGTGTGTGTGTGTGTGTGTGTGTGTGTGTGTGTGTGTGTGTGTGTGTCTGAGTGTGTGTGTACCCTCTCCCCTGTCATCAAAGGAGCCGTCAACCGGTTTTACGTCCTTCCCAGACTATCATCTTGACATTTGTAATAAGGATATCCAAGGAACAAACAACAGCTACACTGACACCAAATGGGCTACTGTTTGTTACCTTCACACAACGCAAACAAGGAAACATGGGCTACTGTTTTTTTTCTGCACCCGACGCAAATAAGGAAATGTATAAACAAATTAATGAATACATAACGTTACAAAACTACTGCTTCCTCCAGACTGTGCATAAATAAAATATAATAATAAAAAACAAAAGTATAACATATAAACAAATAAAAATAACATAAATATTTCGTATTCCATTTGCATGAAGTCTGTTTTCGTTGCATAGTTTCGTGGAATCATTAACATCAACTGTTCTAATAATATCATTAAGCCATTAACTTTTACGCACCGTAGATTTAATGTCTGACTTCTTATTAGCTTTATTTCATGCTTTGATTCGCAGATGCATGATTACTAAGCCAAATGCATATAAGGATTAATGTGTAGTTGTGAATTCAAATCCAACCCACTATATAACATTACTTTAAGGTACTCGAACATCTATTATAAACGCTAATACGACCTTCAAGGGTATGAAGGTCTAGTGGGTTTTAAGATGTTGTTGGAGAATTGAAAGCCACTGATTACCTCCAAACTGTGCCACAAAATTGCAACTTTACTGAGATATCTGTCAATATATTACAGTTTGAAGGAATTAGAAGACTACAATCATCCTACATGTTATGAGGACAGTAGAACAAACAGTGTTGGTAAATCTAGAACAACTGATTCCTCCAAACTATTCCAAGCAACAGGCCACCATAATTTTCTTTTATTTGGCCCTCTTTTCTAGCATCCTTTGGAGGAATTAGTAGCCCTCAGATTCATCAACAATAGAATCTCCCCTTGAACGGTATTAATAAATTATAAAGGTCGACATGCCTCACACTTCTTCTTAATATGAGTTTCAACATGGTCTGACTCTATAACTATGTACACATAACCAAGAATGATAACTGTGATGTCGATGTACTCATGATAAAAAAGTTCACCAGGGGTCATATGGAATGTCTAAGTGGTGAAATATTCGGTTTTATTTACTTGATTATATACTGCACATCATACATTTCAGTAGTGGCTTGGGTGAATAGACTTTAATGTTTCGTAATTGTACTAGTTTCAACACAATGTATCCAGTTTCATGCCTGCTGAAACTCGCTTGACACTCCATCAGGTTATTCGACTGTACTTGATCTAAACTCAGAGGATACCGTAATTATAAAAATGTAATACACTCGTTGGTCGGTGGTCAAAGATAGGGTTACACTTCATGAGGTAAGGTGGGTGAGGAGAGGACAAGTACAGTATATTATTATTATTATTATTATTATTATTATCCCCGTGACCTCACTGACTGGATGGTCGTCTACGTTATACCTCTCACAGCGTCAGGCTCAAACAACAACAGGAGTAAAAACTGTGACACAAAACAAAACACACAATAATAATAATACGATATGTAAAACACCTTATGGTATTAATTTATGTGTTAACTTGACAAAATGGTTTAGGAACAACCCCGTGTGTGTGTGTGTGTGTGTGTTGTGGAAGTATTGTGTGGTAATGATTTCTTCAAACTATATGTATGTCCCGTTTCCTCATAGCTATACATCATGCAACAGACTCTCTTCGTATACGTGCTGTTGTTGTGTGGCATAAAGCGAAAGAAATAGTAGTTACCCATTCCTACAAAAAACAATAATACTAATACTAATACAAATAATACTAATAATAATAACCAATAAAATAATAAACAACAATAATACAAAAATAGTGAATACAAATAATAATAATAATCAAATATATTTATAAAACCAAAATATTCCAATTAACCTGGGCATGGAGGGGGGGGGGGTCTGCCTACCTCCCTCCACACCTAGTCAGTATTGTGTGGACGCCAGAAACAGGTCCAGTAGTCACAGTTCAAAAATGATATTGGTATGATGATGATGATGATGATGGGGTTGTTGTTGGTGGTATGTGGCGGTGGTGGTTGTTGTGGTGGTGTGGTCCTGGTTGTGTTTGTTGAGGGGTGGTGGTGGTTGTAGTGATGGTGGTCGTGTGGTAAGGTGATTCTGGTTGTGGTGTATAGGGTGATGGTGATGGGTGGAGTAATTGACTATTCATCCGTGTGACGTACCCGGGCAACAATAATATTCTATCTCACACAGAGTAAAATTAATGACCTAGCCTAAGCCAGGAAGGAAACTCGATGTGAAGCTAAACACACACACACACACACACGAACACAAAATATTCTTGAAAACACACCAAACTTTCCAAAATACAACCTGAACACAACCTAACCTAACCTTAAACATAATAATCTGCAGTGGCAATCTGTGCGAGTGACCTGGTAGTGAGTGCCTGGGCTGGGAAGGAGGTCATGGAGGGAGGGAGGGAGGGAAGGGGAGTGCATGAGAGCTTGATGTAGCACCAGTCAGCCTGAGGAGATGTTGGCGCCTTAACATAAATAAAACCTGGCTGGCGCACCATTATGTTTTGTGTCCTGGCCCTGGCGGAGGAACGGTACTTGGGACATACATACATACATGCAGCTGGTAGGTCTCCATTAATTAAGTTTGGGTAATGATGGATATATTATTTTTATTATGATGTATATATAAAACGTTAGTGTAATATTAGTGTATCTTATAGTTCTTTTGTGTGTGCGTGTGTGTGTGTGTATATATATGTGTGTGTGTGTGTGTGTATATGTGTGTGTGTGTGTGTGTGTGTGTGTGTGTGTGTGTGTGTGTGTGAGTGAGTGAGTGAGTGAGTGAGTGAGTGAGTGAGTGAGTGAGTGAGTGAGTGAGTGAGTGAGTGTATGTGTGTGTGTGTGTGTGTGTGTGTGTGTGTGTGTGTTTGTCTCTTAAATCACGTATGCATAGAGTGTAAGAAGTGGGACACATGCTGCTAATTACTGTACTTCTCTATGCATGAGGCTTCAACAGTGTGAGTTTAACTGTAGTCTGAGGGTGCACAGTTGACCTGACCTTACTCACTCACTCACTCACTCACGATTCGTCTTGCCTGCAGCGTCACCTCCCGCACGCACGCACACACTCACGCAAATGCTTGAATACTGAGGGCTTGATAATTTGTGTATATATTATAAGCACCATGCACATAATCTCAAACATATTATAAGTTATAATTTTATACGTAATAAGAAATCTATCCTCAAATCGGACCTTCAATACAGCTTCACCAAAGAGGTCAAGTTAAAACAGTGAAAATCTAGGCCCACAGATCGATTCCAGACATGTACTACTAAAATTATTATTATATCCTGACACCCGTTTTAGGGGATGTTCGTCACGTGAGTCTGGGAGAAATCAGGTAAATAATTATAAAGTTTATATATGTGGTTAAGAAAACAATAATTATACATGGAAGAGTGTCTAGTAAGGAGTAGAAGAGAATGGGAAGACGAGGAGAAAAGTGTGGAGAGGAGGAGGAGGAGGAGGAGGAGGAGGAGGAGGAGGAGGAGGAGGAGGAGGAGGAGGAGGAGGAGGAGGAGGAGGAGGAGGAGGAGGAGGAGGAGTGGAAAACAGAGGTAGCACTGGAGAGGGTAAATATAAAGTGTAAAAAAGACACGACACAGGGAAGTAAAGGTTGGGAACGCTAAGCTACTTGGAGTTTTCATCCGTGTTTACTTACCTCCTCTGTCTCACTCTGTCTCTCTCTCTCTAAGTCTCTCTCTCTCTCTCTCTCTCTCTCTCTCTCTCTCTCTCTCTCTCTCTCTCTCTCTCTCTCCTCACACACATGCATATACACTCTTCCGTTACACATACACACAACTTCCCCTTTTCTTACACAAAAAACTCTCTTACTCTCTCTCTCTCTCTCTCTCACACACACACACACACACAGACAGACACAGAGCCAGTCATGCCACCAGACGACTTCATCTCCCCTCACCACCACCCCTCCCATAAGGTAATCAATTGCAGTCAGACCGTCTTAACAGTATACCCATGAAGACTTGGCAATCGTCCACAACACAACACACAAACACACACACCACAACACACACACACACACACACACCACAACACACACACACACATATCATCATTATCAATAGTGACCATCATGTATCTATCTTATCTGTCTGTCTGTCTGTCTGTGCCATCCATGCAGCAGTATACTTTGTCCAGGTACCCATTTGTTTACTTCGGTCACACAACAACAACAACAACAACAACAACACACACACACACACACACACAACACACATCATCATCAAAAGTGACCATCATGTATCTATCAATCTATCTATGTGTCTGTCTGTGCCATCCATAAACCTGTATATACTTTGTCCATTTTCTCTGTGTTCAAGTAGTTATGTTACGAGTATTTATTTACCCATGTGTGCGTTTCATCTAACTGATACCGTATGTGTTGGTTTATTAATATTTCTAGCCACAAGTTAAATATATGCATGCAATTAGTTTCATTTTGTCCATCCTATTATTCGTCTGTTAATGTGAGCACAAGTTCTTTCTGTGATTCTAAGTGATTGTTTATATACAAACAAATAAAATGTCTGTAGTACATAAACATAATCATTCATAGAATTACTTTATACCGGCAATAAAACAGATAAGTATGAGTAAATACAGAATATACATAACTCAATTCAACTGGAAAAACAAACATCATACATAATTTACATACTGTATATTAGCCACTTATACCAGGCCAAACATCATTGATCGAAACCTGGCACAAAAAAAAAAAAAAAAAAAAAAAAAAAAAAAAAAAAAAAACCAATCCCATAAAAAACCCCGCTAATAAACAGAATATATACAACGCTAACCTAATAATGAAAGATGCTAGGTTGCGTGCTTTAAATTTCTGCCTACAAATTATATAGGATAATAATTTGAGGGAGCAGGTACTTATTGACTGAGGTTTGGTTACTGGTCCTGTCGTGGCTTGATGGTGTACAGCCACGATAAAAATAAAAATAAAAAAGGAATAAAAATAAAAATAAATTAAATAAGTAAAATTGTACCCATGCCTCGTTAACGTTTTCGAATGGTGGTTAGACACATCACTAAACACAATGTCTATCTACTATTTTTCTGTTCTTTAATTAAGGATGTAATGTGTTAGGTTAGAGTTGCATGGATGGCTTATAGGCCTACTACTGATTTCTCTAAACATCGACCACTTCAAAATACGAGTATATATTATAACTCTACGGAATATTCCCTGAGATTTCATAACGATCATCATGTTTTGTATTTAATTAAGGACCCTGTGATTGTGTATGAGAGACTTGGTGGCTTCTGATTCCTCCTAACTATGCGACGAAACAGGCTCCCTCAATATTATAGGTGGTGTTTCGTGGCAATATTTGAAGGACTCACTAGTTTTTCATAAATTGCCCTAGTTATATTTTAGACTGATTGACGTGGCATTTACATAAACTAATTAGTATCCTCACATATATGAATAACACTTTAATACACTAAAAATAACACAGGTCATTAAGAGTATCAACTTAAATGACTGACTCGTGAATTATTGCCCCGTTATATACAATGCACGATATGTAAACAAAGGCAGACTGATCGAAGTTTTTGTTGAGATGTGAGTTGGTGTCAAGTGGTGTTTTGGTATGTCCTGCCACACCCTCACGACCCCGCTACCTTGCCCCCAGCACGGAAATTCCCCACTCTTACCTCCCTCACCCACCCTACTGTCCCTACTTATATTCACCCTGCCTCACCCCCCACTCTTACCTCTCCCACCCTACTTCACCCTCCACTCTTCCCTTCCTCAACCTATATACAGCCTTTACTTACCTACTCACCTTCCCTCACCCCCCACCATACAGTCCCTGCCCCCTTACTCACCCTACCTCATCCCTACTCTTCTTACTTATCCATGTCACTTGTATCTCCCACCTTACTACCCCTCACAAACCTTACGTATCCGTCCCCTACCCCTATCTTTATTCCATCCACACTCTATCTCACATCTCACCCACTACCCTACCAACATCTAAATCCCCTACCCTGTTGCCAAACCTCTTGTCTCACCGATTATCCCCTCATCTTTCTCCCTGCCCCTTCACCAACCAAAATCACCGGTTAACAAACCTCTGATACCTCCGACTACATCCTCTTACTACCTACCTCCCTGCCTCCTACCCTACCTCCCTTCCCTCACAACCAACCTCCCCCTTCCCCCTTTCCCATGTCCTAGCCGGAGCCACAACAAACCAGCCTGATCAGGGAGGGGCGGTGGACTGACTGGCCGGCTCCCTGGGAACAGTACCAGACACACAACATTGACTCCCGCTGAGCCTCCACTCCACTCACTCTAACTATGTGCATGTACTGATCTGTTCGTATAATGGTGGTACACTTACGATGGAAGGTAAACAGCCTGTTGTACATTCCTTTACCGGACGATAGCTTACTATATCGTACCTTACATCTACTTATAATTCGAAATGAATGTTACCTATATATAGCTAATCAATGCAGTCCATGTAGCCAGTCCTACTGAGATAATGGGTAGGGGGGAGTCACGTTCATATCCTCTTGAACTCAGAAACTCATGAAAGCAAAGCGAAAACATTACAAATGGACCTTCTCTGCATGTGACCCCCATCTCAAGTTGGAGTAAGGCTGTCAGTGAAGCAAAGTGATTCAAACCAACACAAATATTGGGTTGAGGAAATGACCTGCCATCAGTTGTGGTAGACGGACAGACGGACGGACACTCACTCCACCTCCATAGAGATTATAGTACGACATTCTGAACGAAGCTGTACAGTCTGGGAAGCACGTTGATTATTTCCCACGTCTGGGTACAGGACGACGTAGCTAGCTGTACACACAAGGAAACACCTGATATATGCAAAGCAGCCCAAACAAGTGAGAGGAACGTATTCAGAAACTTTCAAACGTATTCATTCACCAACTAACATATTCACTCAATAACCAATTCCTTAACTATGTAAACTGACGGGGCTGAGAATCTCAAACACGGCAAGACATCACGGCTCACTAATATTATGACTTAATAACAAACAAACTCATTCACTAACAAAGTACCTAGTTAATGCACTCACCAACTAACTAACACATTCAGCAACTATGTAATTGATGAAGCTGTGAATCTCTTAGAACACGCCAGGTCATCACAAGTCAACAATTACAATGACTAAACAACAACTAACAAACTCATTCACTATCTAATCCACTCACCACCTAACTAACTAACTAAGAAACACAATACCTATGTAATTATGAGGGTGGGAAACTCTATACACGCCAATTACAATGATTAAACAACTAACAAACTCATTCACTACCTAATCCACTCACCACCTAACTAACTAACTAACTAAGAAACACAACAATCACAATACCGGTACCTAAATAATTATGAGGCTGGGAAACTCTATCTATACACGCCAAGTCACGGACCAACAATTACAAATGCATCGACAAACAACACTCCACTTTCCCTCTCTGCCTCACTCTCTGCCTTCCTCCTTCCTTCCCAGTCCACAACATGACGATGAAAAGGAACATCTTGGTTTTCTCGTATCCTGAGTAAGTAATGTCCTGGCTGAAGTTTCGTGGGTCCTTATGCATGTATGTGTGATGAGATAATATTCCGGCATGATGTTTACTTATCTTGTGTTATTTTTTCGTATAATTCCTTAGTATTGTTTCGTATATTTCTTCTTATTATTTTTTTTTTACGTACTTGCTTCTTATCAGTTTGTGTGTATATCTGGTGTTTTCTTTTTCCTTTATCCTCCTCCTCCATCTCCTCCTTTCCTCTTTACCCTCCTCCTCTCCCGTCTTATCTCTCACGGAAATTATTTGACCACTATACTGAAAACAAATAATAAAATAAAAGTATTCACCAAACTGTGTGTGAGAGAGAGAGAGAGAGAGAGAGAGAGAGAGAGAGAGAGAGAGAGAGAGAGAGAGAGAGAATCTTGTGGAAGTGTCTGTTGGAGTATTGACTTGTGCTTTTATCTGGTCATTTCCTCCCCCTATCCCCCCACCCCCAGGCACACACACACACACACACACACACACAGACAGGCAGACACTCGGACACTTAGAGACATTACCACCAGTATGCCTTGGGACTCTTTTCCAGACATTACTTATCACCAGCACGTATTACCATCCTTCAAACACATCCTGCCATGAGTTTTCATTACATTAAAAGCTAGATAAATCTTTGACAGTATTCAGCTTATTAATCAAACGTAAAAATCTAGATAAATCTTTGACAGTATTCAGCTTAATCAAACGTAAAAAGCTAGATAAATCTTTGACAGTGTTCAGCTTAACCAAACGTAATAAGCTAGATAAATCATTGACAATATTCACCCTAACGAAACTTAAAAATCACGTACCCATGCAAGCACACAGAAACAGACATTTGCAAAATAACAACATAAATTTATTAATAAATATAATAATGATAAAAAAAAAAAAAAAAAAAATAATAATAATAACAATAATAAAAAAAACAATAACAATAATAACAATAATAAAAATAACAATAACAATAATAATAAAACCCACTGGACAAACGTAAGGCTTCATCATCCCATCATCTCCATTATCTTCGAAATTATTTGAAGGGATAATTATGGGTCTGTGAAGCAGTACAATTCTCAGGTCAACCTTTTAATTGCCAGCCTGTCAATCACTGCATTACTGAGACGATTAAAAAATATCGACGTTTAATAATGGTTCATGGATGTACTACTACTACATTCCAATAAATGAAGCATAAAATGTGTGATCTTGAAATCATCGTAATACTGACACAAGTAAAAACTAATCTATCTAATCATACACCTTGTTTTTCTAGTATGACAAGCTATTAATTAATATAAAACCTTTGTGATTGTAGGATTCATCAGTACAATTTCGAGTAACAAGCAAAAGAAAAAACCCAAAAGTCCTCTTCCAGCCACTACACACAGCTCAGGTTACAGAAAGTCCAGTGTTCACTAAATATCGTATTACAAATAGCAGCAATAAATTCCGAAATAACAAGGCGGCGGGAAAGCAACTCAAGCAGAACTCAGACGGAGGCAGCTACTACACACACACACACACACACACACACACACACACTCACACCAGTCAGGGCCCAGGAACACCAAGCAAGCAAGCAAGCAGACCAAGGAACACGCATTAAAGGGGTGCGGGAGTAGGGGACAGGCTTGGGGGGGTGCGGGGATTGAGGGATAGGTTTGGGATAGAAAGCCTGCCCCCAATTCCCGCATCCCACTCACCCTCCCCTAAGCCTGTCCCCCTACTGACGCACCCCTCTAACCTTCCCCAAGCCTGTCCCCTACTCCCGCACCCCCTTAAACCCCTCAAGCCTGTCCCCCTATCCCCAAATCCCCTTAAGGGAGTAATACACTTTTGGTACATTGGAGTGCCATGATTCCTCCAAAGTATGCCAGGAAACAGGTCCAGTTATATACAAAAACAACGGTGGTCTGTTGCTGGCAGTAGTTTGGAGGAATCATTTGCTCCAGATTATCCAACACTGTATTACCCCCTTAAGAGAAGTAGTTGTATTGGAGGACTATCGATTCCTCCAAACCATACAAAAAAACAACTCTCCTATTAGTCTCACTGGAGTAGCTATGTTTCCTACTGTATTTTGGAGGAATCCGCAAAAACTCTGCTAACTTAACAAGCAGAGCTCCCACTTCCTTATGCAAGCACATCCAGGAACAAGCACTAAGCAAGCACTGGACCCAGGCAAGCACGGAGGGGGGTTAGTTGATTGAGAGAACGTTAATACCAGTATGTGTACATCGATATCTGAGGCAGAGGAAAGGAAGAAGGAAGGAAGGATAAAGGAAGGAAGGAAGGGAGGGTTGGAAGGAAGGAAGGAAGGAAGGAAGGAAGGAAGGAAGGAAGGAAGGAAGGGATGGAGGGATAAAGAAAAGAAGGAAGGAAGGAAGGGAGGAAGCGATTAAGAAAAGAAGGAAGGAAAGGGGGGAGGGAGAGATAAAGAAAAGAAGGAAGTGAGGGAGGGATAAAGAAAAGAAGGAATGATATACTGCAACTTGCCATCAAACAAAACTGAAATGTTGAAACCACTGAAGTATAGACACGAAGCAGGAGAAAAAATAAAGTTGATATAATTATGTTGGTGGTCGAAGTAGCGAACTGAGAGAGGTTGTTCTTTTCCACTCTCAACACAACTCTTTCTCTAACTACATGCAAAATACATGCAAATAAAATCATGTGTACCTTCCTTCTGCATAATATATAACCAAATAAAGGAATATAATAATGTTACTTGAATACTGTTTGGTTATGGAGTGTACTCGTTCTCTCAGCAGGTTTTAACATATAGCATAAGAGAAAAATAGTTAACCATCCCATTACTTACTAAAAAAAACAAAATCAAGTAGGTATGGTAATAAACTGTATATATGAGACAAGACTCCCTCTCTCTTCACTTCCTGATCAAACATTTCCTCAATAAGAATAAGTAAACCAGACAAAAAAAGTAATGAGCAAAGTTAAAATGGTAACAAACTTCACTTCCTGACTAATAACAGATTTCCTCCACATGAACCAGTAAACCAATAAAATATTATTAATACACAAATTTCATTGGTCACATGAATTTAAACTAGGCTACCAATGTCAATCCCAACCCCATATCCCTACCGACACTCACCAACCTTGCCTCTCAACACACTGATCAAACTACTTCAAAACAAAAATAATACACAATGAAAGAAATCAAAGCTGCATGGCTGAGGCAGGGGTCGGCGGCCGGATGAAGGTAAGCAGGTGATGCAGAAAGGTAGGTAGGTAGCCAGGAGGGAGAGGTGAGGAGAGTGAGGCAGGATAGGTATAGGCAGGTGAGGGAGGGAGTTTAGGCAAGCAGGTTAGGGAGGGAGGGAGGGAGGTGAGGGAGGGAGGTTAGCCTAGCAGGTTAGGGAGGGAGGTGAGGGAGGGAGGTTAGACAAGCAGGTTAGGGAGGGGGGTGAAGGATGGAGGGACTTAGGGAGATGAGGGAGGGAGAGAGAAGGTCATGGTGGACGAATCTGATCAGTGGACGTGCCAATACTCCCTGCATAACTAATACCGATGACGTGCAGTTGGCCAAGCGTAGAAAGAGTGTGAAGTTACAGTCGGTTTTGCTGTCTATTACAAGAATACAACCTCCAGTCTCGATATTATGAATGCTAATGGTTAATGTGTTAATCTCATACAACAGACACCAAGTGTGACAAAACCTGTTAACTTCCAACAATGTACGCTTATATATTAAAGTTATAGAGCTGTTTATCCTACTAACATTCTGCATATCTATGATTTCTTATATATCAATGTTACGGTAATTCAAACTGTGTGTACAGTTACAATTTCAATATATCCTTATTAGAATCAGTAGACTGGAAGGTGACTCAACCTTTTTGTGGGTGACTGTACACAATGAAATTATGGTACTTTGAATCAAGGTCTAAGACTGGACAGGTTGAAGACAGATTTCCTAACACAAACTGAAACTGTGTCAAGACAAATCAATTTAAGATAAATTTTATCAGAAAATTTATCATCCTAAACCTGTTCAGCCAACAAAGTTATCGAAATAATATTATCATGAGCAATGTGCCTTTTTTTTTTTTTTTATCATATCAATTCATGGAATTATTTGTTTTTCGATGAGTTTATATACCAATATGAAATAGTTTTACTGATTTCACTGTTGGTCAAGTTTGCACCTTTATACTTCAATGGAGTTAAGTAGGTTTGATTGGTTTATAATTAGCTGAACAGACTTATACACATGGACTGAAAGTAATGAGGGTTCACGTCAATCATACGTGCCTAAACCCTCCTATTCATTCCATATTAACAGATACGATAAAAAATGAACACTCAGATACGTCACTCAGGATTAGACATGGCAATTAAGACAATAGAACACTTAGGGTGCTGTTACTAAACTATCTCTTCGACGAAAAGTTCCCATTATTTTGCAATGCGAATGTAGCTATTTTCGTCGAAGAGAAAGCTTAATCATACCACCCTTACACTCTGAATACAGTTATAAGTTACAGACGAAGCACCCGGAGACATAATCACTGAAGCAAGAAGTATGACAGATGCAGTATGTGTATTTAAGCAGCAAGAAAAGGGTCATTAACAGGACATATTATAAAACCTTAGGCGATGGTATACACTCTCTGGGATTAATGTTGTGTCCGTTATCACCAGAGGTCACTGTAATCACATGGCTTGTTTGTTTGTGGAGGTTTTTGTTTAGGGGGTGCAGGAGTAGAGGACAGGATTGGGGGTGGGGGGTTGGCGGGTTTGGGGGTACGGGAATAGGGGGACAGGCTTGGGGTAAGTAGAATGCCTGTCCCCTATTCCCGCATCACCCTACCAACCCACCCCCCAAGCCTGTCCCCCTACTCCCGCAGCCCCCCAAACCCATGAAGGTAGAAGGAGTATGGGAAGGAGGGAAGGTATGAATGTAAACAAGACAAAGTAGTACAAGGATGAATATAAGATAGATATAGGGGCATGGGTGGATAGGAAGATGGGCTGACAGAAAAATGAAGATGGGAATGCGTACAAAGTGTGGGTATGTATATATGTATGTTTATGAAAAGGAATGAGATAGGGTAAAGGAGTAAAAAGTGTGTGTGGGGGGGGGGGAAGGAAAGAAGGAAGGTGAGTGGCCATGGCTACCCACTCATTAACCCCCACCTCAAGGTTGTCCAAGGTTGACCTCAGAGTACTTCAACCTTCCTACTCCTCCTCCTCCTTTTCTTCCTCTAACTCCTCCACCTTCGATCTCGACAGCTTTCTTTCTACCTTCCTTCCTTCCTCCTTCTAACAATCTCTCCAGGTTTCTTTCCTACCTGGATGTCTCTCACCATCAAACCCAACCCTTCTTTCCCTCCCTCCAATAATCCCAAAAACCCTCCTGTCTCCTCTTTCCCTCCCTCCCACGATCTCAAAAACTCTCCTGTCTCCTCTTTCTCTCCCACCCACGATCTCAAACATTCTCCTGTCTCCTCTTTCCCTCCCTTTAACAATCTCTCCAACTTTCTTACATCCCTCTCACTGTCTTCTTTCCCCTGTTTGCAATCCTTTCCCTCATAGAAGTAGTTTGAACATTTTGTACTTGAACTATCTTGCAAGGAGGCACGTGTATGTTGACGTTAAATGAATCTTTGTAATTACTTGAAATCTCTCTCTCTCTCCAATAATATTTCCAATTCTCTTTCTTTCCTTTGCTATCTCTCCAGCTTTTGTTTTTCTTGGGTCTCTCCTCCTCCTCCTCCCTCTCTTTAAGAATATTTCCACTTTCCTCTTCCTTACTTTTAAGAATTATGATGAGATAACCATTCTTTCGCCATTTTCCACTCGTAATCATACAAAGCCAAACAGCAGAAGAAAATTCTATAATAAACACAATTATACCCACTATATCACGTTGAACACAATCACTTTACTCATTGAGGATTGATCGTACGGAAAATAAATAAATATAAAAATCTTTTAATACACACACCTTTTTAATTCTCCTCCCCCTTCCCCTCTCAAAAAAAAAAAGAAAAAAAAGAGAAAAAAAAAAACTAATAATACTAATTTTTTTTAACTAGGCACAAACACTTTCATCAAATAATTACCGTAGGTGAAACAAAAGCCTGTCCCCTCATTCCAGCACCCACCAAACCCCCCTCCAAGCCTGTCCCCTACTCCCGCACCCCCTTAATTAACGACACCGGCTGTGAAACATTATAATATATGGGTCCTTTTAAAATATATGAGTCGTTCTTTTGAAACATGGGTCCTTTTATAATATATGGGTTGTCCTTTTATAATATATGGGTCCTTTTATAATATATGGGTCCTTTAAAAATATATGGGTCCTTTAAAACATATGGGTCCTTTTGAAATATTATATGAGTCGTCCTTTTGAAATATATGGGTCCTTTTATAACATATGAGTCGTCCTTTTAAAACATATGGGTCCTTTTGAACTATATGGGTCCTTTTATAACATATGAGTCGTCCTTTTAAATAGCTTACCTGCAGTACTCGTGGGCAGGTGTGGGCGGGTTCCAGACGGCACTGTGGTAGAGAAGCCAATCACACCAAGCCTGAAACACAAGGCAAAGAAAAGGGTTGTTTATAATTTTTAGTTACATGTTCAGTCATATGGATACACGTAGATCATCAATGGTACCCCTCACTCTGATCTTTTTTTTTTTTTACACACACACACACTTGCACAGGGACTAACTAATTTGATTGATTATTCCTGAAATCAACACTTATTTACACACACACACACACACACACACACACACACACACACACACACACACACACTCACACACACACATGCATACACACACTATACAGGGACTAACTAATTTGATTGATTATCCCTGAAATCAACACTTATTTACACGCACACACACACACGCACACACACACACGCACACACACACACACACACACACACACTACACAGGGACTAACTAATTTGATTGACTATCCATGAAATCAACACAATGATATTCACTTCAACAACACAACGTAATGGATCGCTACGTTAAGCCATGGGACATTACAATACAATATACAATGCAACCCACCACAACCCAACATACAGACCCCCAGACCCACAAGACAAGACATCACACCACATTATACCACTCCACACTAAACCATATATAGGGTACCAAACCAATCCACACCACACTACCGAAACACAACCCAAATGAACCTAGCTCAACACAACAGAATATAACTCAACCTACCTCACACACACACACACACACACACCAATTACCTCCAATAACTGGGTCATATAACTGCGCCATCATCATCATCAAATCATCACACACACACACACACACACACATATCAGAGGGAGGGTGTACTCGACTTACACAACAGAGAAGAACAGATGTCTAGCTAACATACCCGCCCATTGCCTCAGGATGGTACTACTACTACTACTACGTATACTAGTGGTGTCAGCAAGTGGGTCACCTAACTGTCCCCCAACTGACACACACACTTTGGGTGAAGGCAACTCGGGAGGAAGGGGGAGTGTGTGAGAAAATGAGGAAGTGTGGGAAATTGAGAAAGGGAGGGAGTGTGGGAAAAGGAGAAAGAGAGGGAGCGTGGGAAAAGGAGAAAGGGAGGGAGTGTGAGAAAATGAGGAAGGAAGGGTGATAAAAGGAGGGCGTGAGTGAGAGATGGGAGAGAGTTAGTGTGAGAAAAGAAGGAAGGGAGGAAATGAAAGAAAACAATGGCATGTGAAATGTTTCGTGTATAGTTGGAACGTTTGTGTATTGTTTGGGTTACCTCGAACGTTACGAATGAGGTGTATGTATATATGTCTCAAACGTTTGTTATTTAATACGTTTCTCTCTCTCTCTCTCTCTCTCTCTCTCTCTCTCTCTCTCTCTCTCTCTCTCTCTCTCTGTGTGTGTGTGTGTGTGTGTGTGTGTGTGTGTGTGTGTGTGTGTGTGTGTGTGTGTGTGTGTGTGTGTGTGTGTGTGTGTTGTAGTAGCAAAAATGTGCGTGTGTGTGTACATTTTGCACGTTGGTGACACACATTACTAGACGGTGCTAGTGAGTGTGACGTGAGAATGAACTTGCAAGGTCAGAATGCTAATGAAGTTACTATAGTGAAATAAAGGGGATTTTGAGACTACAGGTTCCTCCAATTTTTACCAAGAAACAAACTATCTTAGTATATTAGTAGGTGGTCTGTTATCTAGCACGGTTTGGATAAAAAAAAAAGTGTCTCAATTTTCCGTCAATGTCATACTCCCCTAATGAGCACCGACACACAAACCCCACCCAACACCAACGTATCCCAAAGCAATGCCAACCCACTTCACCAAACAAACCCAACCCCAACGCATCCCAATCCCCCTCCCCACCCCCCACCACCTTCATCTCTCACCTGACCCCGCTCGACCCCACTTGTCCCACACCACCCACCCACCACCTACCTCATCCTGTTCCACCCCTAGCTAGAAAACCCGTCCTATAAAAACCACCGGTACTGTCTCTAACATGGTATTATTATCTTCATTAAGGGGTTAACTTTATTTTGGGTAAATTTAACAACTACTGATTCCTCCAAAATAACCCTGGGGAACAGATCACGATTAAGGACCCTGTGATGTAGTCAGAAAATTGAAGATAACCGAGTCCTTCAAACCATGCCACGAATCATCACCTATAAGGAAGGAGCTTGTTTCGTGGCATGGTCAGGGGGAATTAGAAGTCTCCAATTTTATACACGATCACAGGGTCCTTAATGTGAGATCTGTTTTGTAGCATTATTAGGACGAATCAGTAGCCGCCCCCTTTCTAAATCCCAGACGTAAGATGACCCCTTCATGATTAGACAACAGGTTATTGTCTTCATATATAATCCTCTGGTGTTAGTCCAATTATATCAAGTACTACGAGGTAAGGGTTTGTTTATGATTTAGTGGAGTCTTGTTAGTATTTAGAGGGTCGGAGTGCTTCTCATAGGCAACACCTAATGATGATACACTGTGCTTGAAAGTAGGTCAAATGAATGTTGTTGCTGACGAGTGCATTAGGAGAGAGAGACAGGTGAGTGCATTAGGAGATAGGGACAGGTGAGTGCATTAGGGAAAACAGGCGAGGAAAACAAGGTGAACAGGTAATAGGTGGTGAGGGAAACAAGGTGAACAGGTAATAGGTGGTGAGGGAAACAGGGTGAACAGGTGCAGGGGCAACAGGTAGAACAGGTCCAGGGCAACATGTAGAACAGGCAGGTAACAGGTGAGGGAAACAGGGTGAACAGGTAACAGGTCCAGGGCAACAGGTAGAACAGGTAACAGGTGAGGGAAACATGGTGAACAGGTAACAGGTGAGGGAAACAGGGTGAACAGGTGAGGGTAATAAGTAAAACAGGGTGAACAGGTGAGGGTAATAAGTAAAACAGGTAGAACAGGTAACAGGTGAGTGCAACTGGTAAGAGCAATAGGCAGAACAGGTACAGGGGCTACAGGTAGAACAGGTATGAGGTGAGGACAAAATGTAGGACAGGTAACAAGTGAGGGCAGAAACAGGGAGGACAGGTGACAGGTAACAGATAAAGGGAGAACAGGTGAGAGCAGCAACAGGGAGGACAGGTGACAGGTAACAGGGAGAAGAGGTAACAGGTACAGGGAGGACAGGTGGGAAACACAACATGCATCTAAGCTCCAGGGTTATAGGGGTTATTTATATTTTATATCAATATATCTTTGATACATTGGAGGAGGCTACCATTTCCTCCAAACAACGTTACAAAACAGACCATATCGACTAAATTAAGGTTGTCTGAAACACTTTGGAGGAAATAATTGGTCCATATTTGTCAACAATACTGCATGTTGGTAAATATGGAGCAAATGATTCCTCTAAAGTATTCCAAGCAAACATACCATCATTAGTTTTGTCCACCTGCTGGTCCTGTTCCCTAGTATATACTTTGGAGGAATATATGTGCTCCAATGTACCAAGAGTGTATCAGCTCCTTAAGCGGTGAGTGCTGGAGCATGGTGGGACAAGGCTGCCTACCTACCTACCTACTCATTATTTATCCCTCCAGGCATCTGCAGTACAAGTCTAAAACGCTGTCCATCTAATTGACTGTTTCCTTTTATATTGTAAGAAGAGGGTATAATTTGTTGTGGTTAAACTGGGGGGCTACTGATTCCTCCATATTATGCCTCAGAATCAACTTCTCGAGAATACAAGAATACAAGTGTGTGTGTGTGTGTAATAATAATAATAATAATAATAATAATTAACTTTCCTGGTGTGTGTGTGTGTGTGTGTGTGTGTGTGTGTGTGTGTGTGTGTGTGTGTGTGTGTGTGTGTGTGTGTGCGTGTGTGTGTGTGTGTGTGTGCGTGTGTGTGTGTGTGTACTTAACTATTATATTATACAGGTCAGAGGGAAAACCAGATTCCAAAAGGGGTTAAACTGTATTCAAAGGACGTCGTTAGTGGAAGGAGGGAGGGAGAGAGGGAGGAAGGGTAGGTGTTGGCTGGGTGGATGTTTGGTGTCAGTCGGTGGAAGGTGGGTGGGAAAGAAGGTGTTGGTTGGGTGGTGTGAGTCGGTGGAAGGTGGGTGGATGTTTTGTGTCAATCAGTGGTAGGTGGATGGGTGGAAAAGAAGGTGTTGGTTGTGTGGTGTCAGTCGGTGGTAGGTGGGTGGATGATTGGTGTCAGACAGTGGTAGGTGGGTGGAAAAGGTGTTGGGTGGGTGGATGTTTGGTGTCAGACAGTGGTAGGTGGGTGAGGGAGGGTATAGGTGTTGGCTGTGTTGTGTCAGTCAGTGGTGGTGGGAACCGTTCAGGGGCTGGTTAAAATCCTGAGTGACGAGTATTACACTAGGCCACTCCTACACTCATATAAATAAATTTTTTGTTCAAACATTTCAAACAAATTCTCTCTCTCTCTCTCACACAAACTTCTTTACCTTCACGTCCACTAAGTCTTCTACCCTCACTCCTTGACACTCCTCTTTATCTTCACACACACACACACACACACACACACACACACACACACACACACACACACACACACACACACACACACTTTCCCTTTCCCGATAATAAATAATAGAGACAACAAAATATAGTATCGTGGAAAGAGGTGAAGTGCAGAGTGGAGTGGAGGAGCAGTTAAACGATAGGATGAGTCAAGTTTACATACACACAGACAGACAGTCAGCCGCACCCACATACACATACACATACACACGTCTCTCTCTCTCTCTCTCTCTCTCTCTCTCTCTCTCTCTCTCTCTCTCTCTCTCTCTCAGTCTGGTAGGCAATGACCTCGAGGAGAGACCGAGGCAAGGTCACACGCTGACCTTCCCACTCACCTTCACTGTACCACCCTCACCCCCACCCCCCACCCGTGCACCCACACCCCTTACACACCATGGACCCCCTCCCAAAGTCTCAACAACCCTCCCTCCACGTTAACTCCTTTATCTCTCCCACCCCCTACACTGCCTACACACACATCCAGTCTCAAGGGGGTCATTCGTTTTTGGTACATTGGAGTGCCTTGATTCCTCCAAAGTATGCTAGGAAACAGGACCAGAAGAGCAAAACTAATGGCGTTCTGTTGCCTGGAATAGTTTAGAGGATTCAGTTGCTCCAGAATTGCCAACACAAAACTTCCCCCTCAAGTTGAACTACACTTCTAACAACATACCTCCAGACTTTCCCACACTATCTACATTTTCTATACATCTCACTACTCCAACAAAACAAAATATATTCACCCTACACGCATCTCCTTTATCTCTCCTATTCCTTCACACTGCCTACACCTCTCTCTCTCCCTCCCTCCCTCCCTCCTTCTACTTTCTTCAACATATTTATACAAACTTACGAACTATATATAATGTAAACTTTTGGCTTCAATTTCCTTTCTTACCTTCAACATATTTATACAAACTTACGAACTATATATATTGTAAACTCTGGGCTTCAATTTCCTTTCTTACCTTCAACATATTTATATAAACTTACGAATTAATGTAAACTTTTGGCTTCCAGTTTATTTCAAAAGCCGATAATGAGACTGTGGATCGTGACTATATACACATGGGGAGTTGAGGGGACAAAAAACTAGGCGTGGAGGAATGAAATAATTAGCGGCAACCGTAAAATCGAACCCCAAACAGTGCATAATTGTGTGTGTTTGTGGTGTGTGTGTGTGTGTGTGTGTGTGAGTGTGTGTGTGTGTGTGTGTGTGTGTGTGTGTGTGTTAATCTGGAGAAGGTTCATAGGCTGCCTCATTATTATAGAATCGTGGTCTGTTCGGTAACGGTATTGCAAAACCATGAGACGACACATTAAACCCAATATAATATTATACACAACAAGGTGGAAAAATGAGACAAACTGCATGGTCCCTCAACACAGAAAGAGATAAACACTGGCAAAGATGACAAGACATAGACGGATATACAGTACACACACTTAATAAAACACATATAAATAGTCAGACAAATAACTAATTATAATAAAGACAAGTACACACACACATACACACACACACACACAAACGTTATTAAGTATTATCAACAACATTAATCTAACTTGGAGTAGGTGCGTTTTCATCAGGTTAAGACAATACATATTAAAACCTCTTAACCCATCAGTGAGAGGAAATAACAAACTATATATTGATTTAATTCATCAGAACACGTCACGATTTTATTGAATATATTCATTATAACATGTCAGGATTTTATGAACTATATACATCCAAAAACACGAAGTTATTTTTATTGAAATTATTCCTTGTAACACACAGTGATTTTACTTTCCATATTCATCAAAGCTTTATGCGATTGTATTGATTTTATTCTTCTTAATACTAAGTGATTTTATCAGCTGACTATATACATCCAACCTCTTTGCGATTTTACTGAATATACTTGTCCAAAACTCTATGCATTGTATTGATTTTATTCTTCATAACATTCAATGATTTTTACTCAATTTTAAGATCCGCTGGGACGACCTTGGCGAGGCCTGAGGGTGAGTGAGTGGGTGGGTGAACTTTGGTGTAAAGTGGGGGTGGAGGGAGGGGCAGGTAGGGGGTGGAGTGGGTGGGAAGGTGGACAGGGGGTGATTCTAGGGAGATGAGGGGGGGGAGCAGACAGGTGTGGCAAGGAGTGAGTGTGTTTGTGGAGGTGAACGTAGGGAGGTGAAGGGAGATGGGGGGACAGGGTTGAGTAGGAGTGTGGTGTGGTTTGGAGTGACCAGGTGAGTGGGGTGGGGTGGGGTGGGGTGGGGTGGCTGGTGAGGGAAGTTTTGGGGAGTTGAGGAGGGGGTAAAGAAGGGTAGGGCAAGGGAGGTGTGGGAAATATCTATATGACGTGTTTTGTTCCACGTAAGGTGAGTTTGGGTAGGAAGGATAAAATAAAGCTTAGAAACTTTAAAGAGTTTGTTTTTTCTCTTGTTAATCTGATTACGTGCCTCAGTCGGCCAGGGACTGGGGACGTAACAATTGTGACAGAGGGTCGGCTACGGTTTGGACACACACACACACACACACACACACACACACACACACACACACACACACACACACACACACACACACACACACACACACACACACACACACACTTTAAAAAATAAATGCAGAAACATTTACTTGAATGCAGTACATTCACGCTCGCATATTTCTACGCACACACAAATGCATACACTCAAATCAAATAGCGCACACACACACACACACACACACACACACACACACACACACACACACACATACACACACACAATCACTGGTGGACTCACGAGGTTGGCTGGCTGGTTGGCAAGGTCACACTCACAGGTGCCTCGGGAAAGGTCACGGCGTACACCTCCACCTCCCCTCCACCCTAGCTCTCCCTCCCAAGTCTTCCTCTTCTTTCATGCATTTCCTTTACCTTTTCAAACACACACACACACTCTCTCTATCCCTCTCTCTCTCTCTCTCTCTCTCTCTCAAGTCTTCCTCTTCTTTCATGCATTTCCTTTATATCGTCCCATCCCAACTCCATCTTCTCTCTCTTCTCTCCACTCCTCCACACTGACTTTCCCTTTGCTCCTTCATTTCTCTTTTCTATTTCTACCCCCCACCCTCTCACCTCTCTTCCTCTCCTTTTCCATCAATCCTCTTTGTTTACTTTATCAATTGTCTTTCATCTTCCTTTCGTCCACCCATGTCTCTTCCATTCCTCCATCTCCTTCCACTCCGACATCATCTTCGTTATCCTCCTCCACTCTACCTCTCTTTTCACTCCACACCTCTCCTCCATATCCACTCCACTCACTAACATATTCTTCCTTTTTCCACACCTCTCCACCCTACTCCATTTAAGGGGTGGTAATTCGCTTTTGTTACATTGGAGTGCCTTGATTCCTCCAAAGTATGCCAGGAAACAGGACCAGAAGAGCAAAAATAAGGGTGGACTGTTGCTTGGAATAGTTTGGAGGAATCAGTTGCTCCAGAATTACCAACACAAAACCTCCTTCATTTTAAGTCATACCCACCATCTCCATTCCCTCTTCTCCATGCACTCCCACTCCTCTGACTCATACCTACTCTCCTCCACCTACTCCCTCCACTCCCCTTAGTTTCTCATCCGCCTTCCATTTCCCTCCTCTCCTCTCCTCTCCTTCTCTGTCCTATCCATTTACTCTTCTAATTCCCTCCTTCCACCACATCACGTCATACTTTTTCTCCAACCACTCCCTCTCTCTTCGTCTCTCCCATCCTTCCCCCCCCCACTCACGTCAGATCCTTTGCTCCCCCCTCTCCTCCTCTCCCCCCCCCTCTCTCTCTCTCTCTCTCTCTCTCTCTCTCTCTCTGTGTTCAGTGCATAACTTTCTCTCCAACCCAAAAATTCCCCTACCGTTGCTTTCCTCCTTTTCTACAATAATTTACCTGTCAATCACACATCCTTAATTTCCTTCCCCTTCCAATCCCTTCCATGTATACTTTCCTTTCCATCCTTTTAATCTACCTTCTCCCTCCAACCCCTCATCTACTTTCCCCTTCCATCGCCTTCCATCGATAATTTCTCTTCTATGCCTTCATCTACCTGTTTCCATAACCTCCTATATTTTCCCTTCATCTCCTCCAACACACTTTTCCTTTCCCTTTCTATCCACTAACCTTACTTATCTCACACACTGTACTTCCCCCTCCTATCCTCCTACTCCTCCCTTCCACCATTCCTCCTATCCTCCTCTCCTCTTTATTCTCTTCTGTATCTAGCTAGTCCTTCCATCTTGCAAAATCGTTCCCATAATTATTTCCCCTTTTCTCTTCTAAATTCCGTTTCCTTTCCTTTTTATCCTTTCCCTTCCTATTGTTTCTCTCTTTTCATTCCACATCCGAACCCTAGCTCTCTCTTTCCTAGTCCACTAATTCAATTCCGTTTCTTTCACCTTCCTCCTGCTCCTGCTCCTCCTCCTCCTCCTCCTCCTCCTCCTCCTCCTCCTCCTCCTCCTCCTCCTCCTCCTGCTACTCCTCCTCCTCCTACTCCCCGTCCTTATCGCTTCATCGGGGAGAAAGAAGTATGATGGAGAAAAGAGAATTGGCAGCAGGTGGGAAAGATTTTGTGAAGAGATGAACAAGAAGAAGAAGGAGGAGGAGGAGAAGGAGGAGGAGGATGAAAAAGAATTAAAAGACGGAGCGAAGAAAATACAATGTGTGTGTGTGAGAGAGAGAGATGGGGTAACGAGGACAGAATGGAGTAGAGAGAAAAATGAACAAAAAGAGAGGAGAAACGATAAGAAATAAGTGTATAAGAAGAAGCAAGAGAAGAGGGGATTGGGGATAAATAAAATAGTAAAGAAATTCAGCAGGTCACCACCATCACCACCAACACAACCACAGAAATCAACACCATCACCATTATCACCACCACCACAACAACAATCAACATCATTACCACAACCACCAGACACCACTCCCATCATCAACACGACTATCACCACAACAAACTCCCACCACCACAACCACAACCACACCACCACATCCATCATCAAAACAACAAAAATCCCACCACCACATCCACCACCACCACAAACACACACCACCACCACCACCACAACCACACCAAACACACACCACAAACACCACCAAACATTTACACTCCTAAAGGCAGCATACTTTCCCCAGCGGCACTCAGGCAGTCAGCCAAAGAGTTCTCCTTATTCATCTTAACAGACAGCCAACAAGCTACCCTGGCACTTAACCAACAACACCAACAAGGAATCGGTAATATAAATATATGAAAGAATATGTATTGCGATTCTCCCAGGCTCTTCGATCAGGGGCAGGGTAATAATCATGACAGGTTTGCGTTGACTGAAGCAACAACTGACTGACGCTTATATTATAATTATATACAGAGGGATCCAATGGAGTGAAGAAAAAGTGGGTGTTGATTGTCTTGCATTTGTGTATATTGACAGAAAAGGAATCAATTGTGATCCTAAAAATTCTGAGTGATGCAGTTCTTTAATTTACAAGAATATTCTGATGAGCTCCAAGCAAATTTTGTTGACGTCAGAAAATAAGTATAGCACATAAATTTATATAATTAATGTATGCTAGTCAACTTTTTAATATCTTGGCAATTGTCTTATACAATACGAGTACACTTGGAATAAACACCAGATGATGTAAAATGTAACACAAATACACACACACACAATAATAATAAATCAATATAAATAATAACAATAAACATGTTAAATGAAACAGGATACACCCAGGGACTGACTCACTAAAATAGAATAATATTATATAGACTATAAACACATGGGTTAATTTACGATGGTGCACGGCAACTAAATTGTTTTTCCTTGAGGGGAGGTTCCAAGAGTATGAACGTGAAAAATATATGAAACTTAAACTACAATTATTGGTAATTATCAAGGGAATTGTTGGTTGAAAAGATTCACTCGTTGGGTCTCAGAGTTAACTACTCAAGACGAAAATGCGACTGTATACTATTTTGAGTAACTGTAAACATATAATTTTACTCTGGATAAAGTCAAACGATTTAACTCGCGGCAACAAATAACAATAAACAAACTCGTAAGAAAAGATGAGGTTAAGAGGTTAATTAATCGTGCCAGTTATGATCCCAGACAACCAATTACAACCAGTTTTTTAAACAGGTTGAAATGCTTCCAACTAACCCAACGTGACCCTTCAAACAGGTATACAGTTGATCGAGGTTTATGTCTTGTTTATCTAACCTGAACGTTAACCCTTTACAAAACACACACATTGACTGACGATTTGTGACTTTATCATTTTAACAACAGGATATTGTGTGTGTTTGTGTGTATATGTGTGTGTGTAAGAGATACACACTAATGACAAGCCAACGCTTAAACACATTTCACTTAATCCCCACATAAAAACATCAGCTTACGTCTTGGTTAATTAATGTGACGTGGAAGAAACACCTGGATACTTTAATGTCACGAGAAAACCCCAGAGAGTCGCCTGCGGGTTATAAACTTAAACAAATGGCCATGAAACCCGACTCATGCACCCACCCAGGCAGTTAGCAAGCAAGAGGCCATCCAGTTATTCAATTATCCAGTCACCCAACCAGAGAGAAGGAGGGGGTCAAGTGGCCAGGTAGGCAAAGGGGGCCAACTCACATCACTATCCATCACCCTTCTTCACACACGATCTCAGCCAACCATAAAGGAATCAAGTAGCTAGTCCGGTAATGGGATAATACAGATCACTATTCATCATCCTTCTCACACGACCTAAACCACTAAATACAAAGATATAGAGTCAAGTAGCCCTGAGGTAATGAGATAATATAGATCACTACTATCCACCACACTTCTCACACGACCTCATCCACTAAGAGAAAGAGTCGGGTGGGCAAGTAATGGGATAACACAGAAGATCACTATTCATCATTCTTCTCACACGACCTCACCCACTAAGAGAAAAAGTAGAGTAGCCTGCAGGTGATGGGATAATAAAGATCAATATCATCAATCTTCTTACACTGTTTCAACCACTAAGAGTAAGAGTCGCGTGGGCAATAAAAGAAAGAGTCAGGTGGCCAGGTTACAACACATCTCACAATTCATCAGCTTTCACACACGATCTCAGTTAACCAGACGAATCAAGTGGACATAAATTCAATAGGGTGAACACGTATCGATCAGTTTTTATTTATATATTTTTTTACACACGACCCCATTCACCAAAAAAGAAATCAGTGAGTCACATGCAGTCGCCAGTTTATGGAGTGAACAAACACATATCACTACTCCACCTGGTAGCCTTCATCGCCAACCTCAACCACCCAGAGTGAGAGAGAGATTAAAAAAAAAGCGAGTTCGTGTAGGCTAGTCTGTTTATGGAGTGAACACAGAGTACAATCCATCAGCCTCCTTGCACGACTCGGCCACTGAAGCCACACTCACCTCCACATCACATCTTGTAAATCAATGATCAAGACATCATTTTTACTTGTAGGTTTGTTTTTACTCGGTGCTGGCAAAAACTGTGGTGACATTAAATCTTCAGTCGTGCTTTTGTAGCTGTGGGTTAATTGTATGAGAGAGAGAGAGAGAGAGAGATAGAGATAGATAGATAGATAGATAGATATATATATAGATAGATAGATAGAGATATATATAGATATATAGATAGATAGATAGACAGATAGATAGATAGATAGATAGAGAGAGAGAGAGAGAGAGAGAGAGAGAGAGAGAGAGAGAGAGAGAGAGAGAGAGAGAGAGAGAGAGATTTATGATGGTGTTAGCTCCGGTAAGGTTGGTGAGGACAAGACAGGCCATATAAGGCTATAGGTTGGGTCGCGTCAGGTAGGTGCAGTAAAGTTAGTTTAACTCTGTACAGCAACATGAACATAAATAAGTACCGAAAATTTAAAAGCGCGCAAAAATAATTACATGCAAAGACAAGACGAAACGAGGACAGAGGAGAATAACAAGTGGGAAAAGAAGAGAAGAAGAGGAAGATGAAATAATAAAGGAGGGGGAACAGAAGGGATAGAAAAAAGAACGCAAGGCAGCACAATTAACAAGGAACATTAGAACAAGGTAATTAATATGATTCAAGTATTGTCTAACATTGGCAAAAATATATATTGATAAATACATGAATAAGTAAATGAAAAAGAATACATAGCCTAACACTAATTAACAACAAACTGTAAAATGAATAATAATCTAACTACTGGTGAAGAGGAAACGTAAACAAACCCAGGAATATGCTTCCCTCTACAAATTGTATACGTTTATCTAGCATGTCGCCTCTCATCACGTCAAAACAAATCTTCCCAGCTAACGAAGCCAAAAAGGGGGTAATATACTACAAACAGGATGCGTTCTGCTCCCACGTGAACAAAACATAACGTGACATTAACTAACCTCTACCTCGACCCCTCAAGACTGAAACCATTATTTTTAGGACGACAACAAATGCCATACAACGAGGTGAATAATAACAGGTGTTGTTGTTGTTGTTGTTGTATCCTGTAAACACCAGTAGCACCAAGGTTAATGACAAGGCAACACAACAATACGGTACAAAGAAAATTAAGACAACACAATACTCGTACAATAAAGTAATAACGTCACATTACAACAACACAATGCAGGAATAGCAGCACAACACTCGTTACAACATGGCACAGCACACAGTACAAGAAAAAAACAAAACACAAGACAATATTCACAACACAACACAGTACAAGACAAAACACAACACACTAGATAAATAACAACACAGCATAATACAAAGACAAAAGGTAACACAACTTAAAAATTTCAACACAAGATTATAGACTAGAAACCCACCACAACACAATTCAAAAGCCACAAGATATCATAAAACTAAATCACAACACCACCATGCAGACTAGAACCCCAACGCAACACAAGAAATCATAATAAAAAATAAAAGATAACACCACCACAACGCTAACTAACTAATTAACTAACTAACTAACTAACTATATCTAACTAATCTCTGCTCAACCCTCCACCTCTCTAAGACTCAGTGAAACAACGACAACTTTACGACAGCACCAGTGAACAGTGGGCCTCGTAAACTGCATTCCCCTTCCAACAGCCCATCATCCACTTTTTCAGATACCGTCAGCAAACCAGCAGTTCCCTCCCTCCCTCTCTCATCCTCCCTCTCTCATCCTCCCTCTCTCCCTCCCTCTCTCATTCATCCTCCCTCCCTCCCTCCCTCTCTCATCCTCCCCGGGAAAAATATATAAACTGAAGACTACTCCCACCTGGTACAGTAGCGGTGAAAAGTTCGTGTGCTTGAGACCAGGTGTACGTTTAGTGACAGAAGATATATATTTGTATACTGGTATAGTGAACTCGCTTTTTTTGAGAACGCGAGCTAGAATCATACGACAAGGCTCAATAATAATAATAATAACTAACTAACTAACTAACTATCTAACTAATCTCTGCTCAACCCCCCACCTCTCTAAGACTAAAACAACGACATAATAATAACAATAATAATAATAATAATAATAATAATAATAATAATAATAATAATAATAATAACAACAATAATAATAATAACAATAATAATAATAAAAGTTCGTACACGGTGGAGGAACAAGTAGCCCTCTGATTCACTGATAGTAACTTACACCTTAATCACTTTGCTGGTGGTGGAGCAGTTTTTTTTGTTTTTTTACCATTGGGTCGACCAACTCTCCTCGAGAAAATGAAGAGGGTTAAACACTTTTTGGGACACTTGAGCGCCTTCCTTCCTCCAAAATACCCCAGGAAACAGAACCAAGTGAACAAATATACCAATGTGCTGTTGCTTGGACTAGTTTGGAGGAATCAGTTGCTCCAGATTTACTAACACTGTATGACCCCCCTTAATCTGAGTTCAACCTCTTCGTGGAACGCTTCAGGGTACCGGTAATCTGTTGTGGGTGAATATAGCGGGGGTATTGTGGATTCCTACAAACTCGGCCACCAAACACACAAACGCTACAGTATGGCCGAGCAGTATGGCCAGACAGCTTTAGGAACTTCAACAACAACAACAACAACGCTATAGTATAATTATATTAATAAGGAATTTGTTTAGTAGAATTGTTTGGAGGAATCAGTAGCCCTCGACTCACCGACATCTGATATATCGGTACAACAAAAACTTTAAAAAATACGATAGTTTACCTGTGACACATAAATAGTTTGGCTAATATTAGTCCATGAATAATAATCTAATACGTTTGTGGTGTTTCCCTTAACCAAGAAAAATCGTCTGTTGGTAGTCAGGGGAAAAAATAACAGATCCATCTTCTCCCTTTACAACGACTTATGCTCCTTCAAACCCAAATGTGAGTCTAGGCATCTCGCCCAAAAAAATGACATTATTTTGGACCACTCTTAAAGGGGGGAAGTTTTGTGTTCGTAATTCTGGAGCAACCAAATCCTCCAAACTATTCCAATCAACAGAACACTATTATCTTTGCTCTTCTGGTCCTGTTTCCTAGTACACTTTGGAGGAATCATGGCACTCCAATGTACCAAAAATGAATTATCACTTTAATGTGTTTTTTTTTATGGGCCAGGACAATAAGAGAGCCCTCAGTATTTTAGTCCTCACTATTTTTTTTGTAATATAGAATAATCAAAACAGATGATGACGTCAGCAGTTGCCCAAGGGTTAAGGAATACTCAAGATAACCTCGCCAGGAGTAAAAACATTACGAGGTTAAAAAAAAATAATAATACTTGCAAAGGTCAACAACTACGGTCAGAGTAATTACTTCACCACTCCTGCTGAGATTACCAGGAAGGGGTATGTGTGTGTGTGTGTGTGTGTGTGTGTGTGTGTGTGTGTGTGTGTGTGTGTGTGTGTGTGTGTGTGTGTGTGTGTGTGTGTGTGTGTGTGTGTGTGTGTGTGTGTGTTTTACTCCTTTCACATTTTCCTTTCTCACTTTCACTTACTTTCTCGTTTGTACTTCTTTAACATTCCCCCAACCCTGTGTGTGTGTGTGTGTGTGTGTGTGTGTGTGTGTGTGTGTGTGTGTGTTTTACTCCTTTCACATTTTCCTCTTTCTCACTTTCACTTACTTTCCTCGTTCGTGCTTCGTTAACACCCCCCATTCCTGTCTCATTCTCTTTCTGTCTAGTATATTTCCCCCTCATTATCTCTCTCGTGTGCTCTCTCTTAAATCTATCTACTATAAATTCCTGTTTAATAATTTTCGTTTGTTTGCTGTTCCTCCTGCCTTAATCTACCACCATCTATTTCCCCCTCCTGCTTTCCCTATAATTATCGTCTACTTTCTATTTCGTAATCCAATCTTACAACCATTTTCACCCTTTCGTTTGCTTTCTCTTTCCTTTTCCCTTTACATTTACCTCCTCTTCCCCCTCCTCCTCCTCCTCCTCCTCCTCCTCCTCCTCCTCCTCCTCCTCTTCAATTTCCAGCCTCATTCCATTTCCTCTTGTCTCTCTTCCCGATCCCAAACTTACTAACTTTACCAGGAGACTTCCACATTCTGACAACTTGCCTTCTCCCCTTACAAATTATGTTTCTTGCACTATTCGTCCCTTTTGCTCTCCCTCACATTAAGTTTTTGCTATTTCCTCTTTTCTTCTTCTTCGTTTCTTCTAATTTTCTTCCCTCGCTATTTTTCTTCGTGCACTTTTAAGTCGAAGTTCATAATTTAGTCACAAGTCACATTCTACGTTTATTATGTCTCTTTCCATACTCCTCCTTATGTCCTTTTATCTTTCTTGCCTACTTTACTGATTTTAAGGCATTTTGGTACAACATAGTCTGTTTAGTGGCTCTTCAATGAGTCTCATACTTAGTGAATGACAATAATATTAAAAATATTAATAATAATAAAAGCAATAACAATAATAGTAACAAATATGAATATAATTATAGAGTACCGTATCATAACGTGGATACAATTCTTAAATACCTGTATACAGTATGCTTGTTTATTTGCCTGAAATTGCAAAAACTGCACGTCGTATTATGCTACCGTTAAAATATTCCAATTTGAAGAATAAAACAAATACCAGTCCAAATGAAGCATCAGTTCCAAACACCGATTTTGGGTTGAAATATGGGTGGCTCTCACCAAACACTTTTGTGTGTAACCAATGGAGGCCGTGGTCGCGAGTATTAATTGACCTTGCTCTCTTTCCCACACCCCGAAGGACCTACAGTAAGGTAGGTTAACCACGTAACTCTCACAAGGGAATCAAGATGCAAGACTGTTTCTGTGATATACGGTACATATATCATGACAGAGGCCGTGTACAAGTGCATATCCCCACCTTTCATCATTCGTCTATTCCTTGTAGTACTGCTGCACCCTCCACCAATTCTAATGAATTTTTCTGTAAGCGTTGTATGTTTTTCTCCGTGTGGTCAGTCAACCGTGGTATGACGTGCATGGGGTGGTGGAGGTGGTGGGGGTAATAAAGAAGATATGTCAAGTGGTGGTGGTGGTGGTGGTAGTGAGTGCGGTGTTAAGAGAATATAATTAATATGTAAGGATGTTAGTATAGAGAGGATGGCGATAGATTGGTGAAGGGTGTAGTGGTGGGTAAGAAGGTAAAGAATATATTATGTGAATATGGTTGTGATGCTAACAGTTGTGTAGATGATGGTGACAGTTGTGAATATTATAGTGCATGAGTGGTGACTACCAATACATTATTATATCCCCTACAATATCATTTTTACTAGTGTATATTTATTCACTTATTTTATTTCTTGTATTCTCCCACCTGGCAATGTCGTACAGGCACACAGCAAGATATATACGTGCACCGTGTACTCGCTCACTAAAGTATTGATGCACAATGTGTAAATATTATGGACCACATAACGAAGGTCATTTTCCGTACACATCAGACCTCCTGTACATCGATACTATTAGTCTAACGTCCCGATCATTTATACACACATGCATTACATAAAGCAGTATATACTGATACAGCAATCCATTCGATAAAAAAAATGCATACAACCATCCACACTTAAACACATTCAACCACCACCCAAACTTGTACACATCCATCCATCTAATCACACATCCATCCATTCATACATACATACATACATACATACATACATACATACATACGCCACACAAGGCCACAACAACAAGTAACTAATGACACAGGGGATGCCAGCAAGCAGTCACGTGGCCTTGATGCCAGCCACAAAAACTGTCAGCAGCAGGTAAACAAACAGGTAAAGGAAGGGGACAAGGGAATCAAGAAGGATGATGTTGATAGTGATGGAAGTGTAGGAGGAATTTAAGGGAACAAGAAGACAGACGAGATGATGGTGGTGGAAGTGTAGGAGGAAGGGGGCCAGAAGACGGATGAGATGTTGGTGGTGATGGTGGTGGTGATGGTGAAGGAGGAAGGGGACAAGAGAAGAAGGGTGGTGGTGGTGGTGAAAGAGGAAGGGGACAAGAGAAGAAGGGTGGTGGTGGTGGTGAAAGAGGAAGGGGACAAGAGAAGAAGGGTGGTGGTGGTGGTGAAAGAGGAAGGGGACAAGAGAAGAAGGGTGGTGGTGGTGGTGAAAGAGGAAGGGGACAAGAGAAGAAGGGTGGTGGTGGTGGTGAAAGAGGAAGGGGACAAGAGAAGAAGGGTGGTGGTGGTGGTGAAAGAGGAAGGGGACAAGAGAAGAAGGGTGGTGGTGGTGGTGAAAGAGGAAGGGGACAAGAGAAGAAGGGTGGTGGTGGTGGTGAAAGAGGAAGGGGACAAGAGAAGAAGGGTGGTGGTGGTGGTGAAAGAGGAAGGGGACAAGAGAAGAAGGGTGGTGGTGGTGGTGAAAGAGGAAGGGGACAAGAGAAGAAGGGTGGTGGTGGTGGTGAAAGAGGAAGGGGACAAGAGAAGAAGGGTGGTGGTGGTGGTGAAAGAGGAAGGGGACAAGAGAAGAAGGGTGGTGGTGGTGGTGAAAGAGGAAGGGGACAAGAGAAGAAGGGTGGTGGTGGTGGTGAAAGAGGAAGGGGACAAGAGAAGAAGGGTGGTGGTGGTGGTGAAGGAGGAAGGGAACAAAAGACAAAGAAGGATGTTGACAGTGATGGTAAAGGTGAATGTTGCTGCTGCTGCTGGTGGTGGTGGTGGTGGTGTTGTAGGAGGAAGGGAACAAGAGACGGTGAATAATTTTGATAGTGATGGTAGTGGTGGTGGTGAAGGGGACAATGGAACCAAGAATAATGTTGATGATAATGGTGGTAATTGATGGTGGTGAAGAAGGAAGTATGAAAAAGGTGAATGAGGAGGTTGAATATGAGAAGGAAGGGAAGGGGGGAGGGTAGGAAAAAGATAAACAAAATGAAATGGATGAGGAGAGAAGGAAGAGATGATGAAATAAGAACAAGGAGGAGGAGTGGGGATCAAATTAGAGGGCTACTGATTCCTCCAATTAAACTTTGCTGCAGAACACATCTCTCAGACTTATACTCAGGCACTATGGAGTCTGTTTCCTCGTATAAATAAGGGAGTATCAGTTGCCATTCCATTCCCCAACAGCAGATGACCGTCATGACCCTCAAAATTAACCCCTTGACTGCCTATAGTGTCTCGTTGGTAAAATAGAATCATCTGAGGTCAGTCATGATAGAAGCTAAACACAACACTAATTGAAGAAGAGAATAAGGGTGACACACTCAACCTTTAGATTTTTTTTATTTGTGTGTGTGTGTGTGTGTGTGTGTGTGTGTGTGTGTGTGTGTGTGTGTGTGTGTGTGTGTGTGTGTGTGTGTGTGTGCGTTTGTTTTGTGTATGAGGTGTGTGTTTGAGTATTGTGTGTGTGTGTGTGTGTGTACGCTGGGATTCTGTAAGTTATATAGAGTATAAATTATAAAATGACACAAGGCAAGGCAAGGCAGGCACTGAGAGGGTTAGGGAGGTTAAGGTTAAATTGTATACACATCAGGTAGCGGGAAGCCCAAGTAACAGAAGAAGCCAAATAGTAGGGTCAGGTAAGGATGGGAAGAGGGGGAGTGTTTGTGGTGGGTGAGTGAGGATGGGTGGTGTTGCATGGAGTGGAGATATATAGGGTGAGGATGGGTGGTGTTGTGGTGGAGGAGTGAGGATAATGGTGGTGCTGGTGGTGATGATGATGATGTTGATGGCGGTGGTGATGCTGGTGGAGAAAGAGGAATGAAGGTAGATGATGTAGTGGTGGTGGTTGGAGAGTGAGAGTGATTGTGATGGTGGTGGAGTGGAGTGAGAGTGAGAGTGATTGTGGTGGTGGTGGTGGAGTGAGAGTGATTGTGATGGTGGTGGAATGGAGAGAGAGAGTGATTGTGGTGGTGGTGGAGTGGAGAGTGAGGGAGAGTGGAGGTAGAGACAGGAATGACAGAAGGGGCTGGAAGATGGAGAGGAAGAGGAGGATGAGAGGGTGAAAAGGGTGGAGGTAGAGACAGAGGAGAGTGAGGGAGTGGAGGGTAAAGGTGACTCAGTGTGGCAGGAACATGTGTAGTCATCAGTGTAAGGGCACGTAGTAGTGTAGTACTGTATAGGTCAGTGGCCGAGGGTATATACATCTTACTTCCTTATGCTTACTTACCCAACCTTAAACACTACATTACCTGCCTCTCTCCTGTCTTAAACCTTACCTCCTTCTCTCCTGTCCTGTCCTCTACCCATGCCCCTCCTTCTCTCCTGTCCTACCTCCTTCTCTCCTATCCTGTCCTCTACCCATGCTCCTCTTTCTCTCCTGTTCTCTACACATACCCCTCACTCCAATTTTATACCTACCTCCTTCTCTCCTCTCCTCTACACAACGCCCCTCTCTCCTATACTAAACTTACCAATTTCTCACCTATATTAAACCTACTTCCTTATCTCCTGCCCTCTATCCATACCCCTCTCTACTATCTTATACCTATTTATACCTATACCTTCTTCTCTCCTCTCCTCTACACAAACAACGCCCCTCCCTCATGTCCTCGTTAAATAAAAATGAACATCTGGTGCTCGACATCTTACTGGATAAAAGACGACACTGCTTGAGCAAAGAATCACCAGAGAGGAATCAGTGACTTCAGATTAAAGTTCACCACCAACACCACCACCACCACCACCACCACCACTACCAGCAACACCACCACCAACACTACCACCAGCACCACCACCACCACCACCAGCAACACTGTACTATATCCACCCTTTATTACCAGCAAATAGAGACACACAGACAGAGAGACAGATATAGAGGTAAAGTTGTAATGTTGTGATTGAGAATGCTTTGATTTACAGTCGCTGGGGGAATAAAAAGTGTGTTCTGCTAAATAATAACTTGTGTTGGTATGAGCTAACACTTTGGTCACATTCTCCACTCGTACACGGCGGAGAGTATAAATTATTGGAGTCTTGGCATATTGATTTCATTATTATTATTATTTTTCGGGGGGGGGGGGGGGGGTTAAATAATATTAATAATAATAATAATATAAGTAATAATAATTATAATAAAAAAATAATAATAATAAAAGTAAAAATAAAAATAATACTAAAAGTAATAATAATAAAAATAATAATAACAATAATAACATAAAAAAAAAGTACAATACACTGCAGACGACCACTAGATCTAGACCCAACCTATGCCCCCCTAAAAAGAGCACTTCATTCCAGAGGCAAGTATTGTTATTACACTCCAAGAGACAATGATGACCAGCAGCCAACTCACTCACTAGTATACCTATTCCTCTCTGGGGCTAAAATGTCCTCTGATGGTGGAAGGGGGAGGGAATGAAGTGGTGGGTAGATAAAGAGAGAGAGAGGTTGGGGGGTAAAGGAGAGAAATGAAGTGGTGGGGATATAAAGAGAGGTGGAGGAAAAGAAGAGAAATGAATATAAATGAATATAAAAGAGAAATGAGATATAGAGAGAGAGAGGTTGGGGGGAAAAGAGAGAAATGAAGTGGTGGAGATATAAAGAGAGAGAGAGATTGGGGGGGGAAAGGAGAGAAATGAAGTGGTGGGGGAAGGGGAAGAAAATGAGGGGGAACGAATAATAGGTGGGGAAAAAAACAGAATAAAGTGGTGGTAGTGTGGGTGAAGTTGGGGGGAAAAAAGAGAGATGAAGTGTTGGGTGAGGGGGACGGGGACGGGGAAGAAAAAGTGGGTGAAAAATGCAATAAAGTGGTGTTGGGAGTGGAAGGGGGGAGCTAGGGAGAAAAAGAGGTGTTGAAAAAATGTGTCTCTTCTGCTGACATTCCAGGTGGGGAGGGGGTGGGGGGTGGGGGTGGGGGAGAGGAGGGGAGGTGTTCTGTCCTGGGTCCGCGGGCCATGCCGTGTTCAAATTCCTGGACGGGGTGAAGGCTGGTGGTGGTGGTGGTGGTGGTGGGTTGGGGCAAGGCAAGGTGAAGGGCAATGTGAAGGTGCATGAGTAGGAAAGGCAAGGTGAAGGGCAACGTGTAAAAGGGAGAATGGGAACAACTGGTGGTGAAGGGCAAGGTGAACTGTAATAGGAGAATGAGATTAACTGGTGGTGAAGGGCAAGGTGAATAGATGTAACGGGAGAATGAGATTAGTTGGTGGTGGTTTGGCACGGTGAAAGACACTTTAAATCAAGAGGGACAGCAAACAGGAAGAAAACAGACGGAACGGAGGGACAGTTAAATGTTTGAAGGAAGGACTGAAGGGGTGATAAAACCATTAAAAGTATTGCTCACATCACCGAGGACAATACCTTCTTTTGGGATTACTGTCGTCAATTATTTTTTCTATGTTGAAGTATAGTTATTTCAGTACGTCCCACGAGTTTCAGAACTATGGTGTGTGTGTGTGTGTGTGTGTGTGTGTGTGTGTGTGTGTGTGTGTGTGTGTGATACGGCGGCGACACAGGTTGAGTCAGCAGTACTTGTTACAAACTGCAGCTGGCGAACAAGTTGTGAAATAATTCTAAAAGGACACACACACACACACACACACACACACACACACACACAAAAAAAAAAAAAAAAAAAAAAATTCTCTTTATTATCCAGTATATGCATCCAAGTGTTTGAGTGGTGCCTGGCTGACTGACTGACTTGTGGTGGCGACAGGACGGCGACGACATTTAAAATAATGGCCTCAACTGCTGTGTGTGTGTGTGTGTGTGTGTAAGGGTCATTTGCATGCCTCCTACAGGGTCAACTCCACCCCCCCTCCCGCCCCGCTGGCACCACTACCACCACGGTTATTAGATTAAATGAGTTTGTTGTTTTATGTACATTTATAGTGTCGACGGTGTTTAAAGTTCGTATTTTTGAGCAGCTTCTGTGTTTTTATGATCCATAGGGAAATTTCCTATGTTTTTGTTTTTTCAAGGTTCATGGTATAAATTTCATATGTATCTGGTTGATGGTGTATATTTTATTTGCAGATGAGTTCTTATGAGGAGTTGTAAGAGTTGATGGCATATGTCCACATTATACGTTCACCAGTTTTCTTTCGTATTCCCATAAACATATTGTAAACACGAAACACTTACACTTCTGGTAGTGATTAAAAAAAAGTAAGTTAGCATTATAGTTCATTACAGTCATGACCACCACCATTACTGTAATCATTACTACGGTACCACCACCACTACAACCACCACTAGTACCACTTCAAGTAGAACTATTACCACACCCACCACAACTACTACCACTTACATACACACACTAACTGTACAATGCTTATATATGTACAATATGTACCGGTATGTATTCTTCATTATTGTTATTTATATGTTTGTATGCATAATATGTATGCATTCCTAGATTATACTTATATTTATGTTTATTATTATGCAGGTATTATTTGTATTAAAAATAATTTTCATTATCTTACTGCTAATAGACAAAATTACCAAGACTACAATTACGGTAATGTATGTCATCTATATACATTTGTATTTCAACCTTTAGCTGCAATCTTTATCAACAAATCGTTTACTATTTTATCATTAGTTCAGACACACAGTGGCGGGTCAAAGGTGGGATGGCAACGCGTAAGGAACAAGTACCCTGTGAGGAATACCTATTGATGGGAGGTACAGGTCGGAGCCACAGTCACAGTAGGCTTGGCGGGGTCACCTTAATCTGGTACAAGGAGGATTTTTCCCTCAATCTATTAGTATTTTATTACCTCATCCATTCCCGTTCATAACAAAATCCAACCTCACCATAATAACACCATGACGAAGGTGTAATATTGTCACTCCCATTAACAAACCGTACGACACAAGATGTAATAACAAGGCCAAAAGATTATAGGCATCAAAAGAACACACGTTATCGTTATTAGGTCTGAAGAATATGACGTACCCGGTAACAATTTTGCTATTTCATGTCATAATAAGTTAATCACCAACTGTAGTCAATTCTGTACTGAGGACTAAGTAATATAAGTTCTGTTGTAGCCAAGATTTAGTACCATCTGCCTATTGCCTCATAATTTTACAACCAACTATCATCATTCAATGTTTTACCCATGTCTAACTTATAAACTATACCTGAGCCAATCATTTTTAGCCAAACCAAAAGAACCTCATCAATTAAGTATTGAAGAAGAAACAAGCGACTCACATTAACTGTAGAAAACACCTTTACATCCAGGAATTTTACAAACATTACAGAATTAATAATAGTTTTGCTTCAATTATTATGGATGAGAGAAAAAAAAATTAACACAGATAAAATAAATAAATGAAACTAATAATAGAACAATCCATTTCTATCGTACCTTGAGGGGTGGCATAAAGTGAGCCAAGATGGGTGAGAAGAGCCTCTGAGGATCACCAGTCGTATTAGTGGTAGTAGTAGTAGTAGTAGTAGTAGTGGTGGTGGTGGTGGTGACATTATTATCCTCATCATCCTTCTGGTGTTGGTGGTGGTGTAGGTGGTGAGGCAGGAGCTCCACCACTACCCTGGCCACACACCCAAACATCTCCTGGGCCAGTACCAATGCCAAGTCCTGGGCAGCCGACCGGTACCCACTCCCCACACGGGTATCTGCACGAGAAGGAGAGCAAAGGAACCATAAGTACCGAGTGTATTCCACCCCCTGTAGAAGGGATCACGTTTTAGGTACCTATGATCAGTGCAAAATATTTATCATCTGAAATAATTATAAACCCATGTCTCTTATCCTCCAAACTAGGTCATTAAGGGGATGGTCTACTTTTGGTTCATTAGAGCATCTTGATTCCCAAAAAATATGCCAGGAAACAGAACCGGATTAACAAATATAATGGCGGGCTGTTGCTTGGAATAGTTTGGAGGAAACAGTTGCTCCAGATTTAGTAGTAACGTTTATCTCATTAAGTGAAGTATGTGGCAGAGTCTGGATAAATCAGCCACATCTAATTTACTGACAATTGACAACCCCTAACCTTCTTATGTACAAAGGACTCCAGTACCATCCACCTATGGTTAAGAACCCTGTGCTTGTGTAAGAGAACTGTAGGCTTTTTATTTCTCCTGACTATGCCACGAAACAGACTTCTCTATTATTGATTGTGTTTAGTGGCAATGTGGGAAGTACTCGGTAAGAATAAATTTTTTGGCTACATCAAATGGTCCCCTTACAGATATCAAAATCCAAGTTCAAGTTTGTGTCTGGTAGGAATAAATATTTGTAATGCGACCTTATGCTTTGATCTGATACATTATTAGGCCTATCTAGAATGGAGAGAATGTGTAACTGTGTGTTGGAGTATGAATGACAAGGTGCGACTCGAGTTTCGTATATTTTACTTCGTCTCAGAGAGGAACCTCATTTACAGTATGTAGTAAATAGGTAACTGCGAACTGCCTGTATTATGACTTATCAACATGTCTGTTCCAATCTGACAAAAGAGTAAGTGTTAACAGACCAAATAAAGTATTTCGTTGCTTTGTATGTGACTGGCTGGTGTAACAAAATCGGATGTGGCTATTTACATGTATTATAGCTATGCACATACATAATATATTTGTATGTACATACATACAAACATAAACACACAAAAGTATACATAAAAGAAGCCTAACCAATTCTCAGAAATAGACGAAAGATGTTTATTTGACAGTTTGACAGTTAAAAATACAGCTCTGAGGGATTTGGGTATACAGTATTTACAGTCCTTCGTGTGACTAAATAAATACATATGACCCTGGGAACACGACGACCCACACATGACAGACCCGACGACGCATTTGGAGGGTATGTACAGTACAGTAGAGGCGTATAATGCTGTGACAATAGTTCTTTATCTCAGTCGGGCCTCGTCCCTCACGTACTTTTGGTCAAGGTTAGGTTATTCTCTCTCTCTCTCTCTCTCTCTCTCTCACACACACACACACAGACACACTCACCTCTCTCTCTCTTTCTCTCTCTCTCTCTCTCTCTCTCTCTCTCTCTCTCTCTCTCTCTCTCTCTCTCTCTCTCTCTCTCTCTCTTTATCTGTACTTTCTTTCACTCTTCTTATCAATTAATCTATCTCTTTAATTCCCATTCTAATCACTCTCACAAGTACTTCTCATTAATTTTGTCCATTCTAATTAACCTTATTAGTAACTGCATCCCTCTCTTTATCTTCCTCCTCCTTAATTCCCAATCTAATCTCCTATCCCTGTGTTGTTTATTTGTCTACTATAACTGCATCCTCCCCCCCCCCTCTCTCTCTCTCTCTCTCTCTCTCTCTCTCTCTCTCTCTCTCTCTCTCTCTCTCTCTCTCTCTCTTATCCTTCTTCCTTTAATTCCCACTCTCATCTATTTTCCCTGTCTCTCTCATTTTACACTTAATTATCCATACCATTGACTGCATCCCTCTCCCCTCCCTCCATTTGATCTTCTTTGTCCCTCCTTATCCCTCCCCCAACCAACCTGTCCACCCCAAACCAGCCTCATTCTTCACCTTCAAGAGAATAACCACAGAACTGAACGTGGAGCTATGCACGTCACAGGGGCTTACTGGTGGTCAAAACTGTGGCAGAGAGAAGAGTAAAGGAGGAGAGGGAAGTGTAGGGGAGGGAAGAGGAGGAATGCGTGAAGGGGAGGGGAGGGAAGTGTAGGGGAGGGAAGAGGAGGAATGCGTGAAGGGGAGGGGAGGGAAGGGACGAGGAGTGTGCTAGTGAGGGGAAAGTGTAGAGGAGGGGGAAGTGTAGGGGAGGGAAGAGGAGGAATGCGTGAAGGGGAGGGGAGGGAAGAGGAGGAGAGGGAAGTGTAGGGGAGGGAAAAGGAGGAATGCGTGAAGGGGAGGGGAGGGAAGGGACGAGGAGTGTGCTAGTGAGGTGAGGAGAGGGGATGGAAGGGGAGCGTGTAGGGAAGAGGAGGAATGCGTGAAGATGAGGAGAGGGAAGAGGAGAAATGCGTGAAGGTGAGGGGAGGGAAGGGACGAGGAGTGTGCTAGTGAGGTGAGGAGAGGGGAGGGGAGCGTGTAGGGGAGGGGAGGGGAGAGTGTAGGGGAGGAGAGAGTGTAGGGGAGGGAAGGGGAGCGTGTAGGGGTGAAAAGCATGAGTGAGAATCGAGGTAAGAAGAAATTATATGTAAAAGCGATATGAATGAGACATGAATAAGGAGGAGAGAGGGGAGTATAGTGTGGAAGGCAAGACGGGAGGGAAGACAGTGTATTGGTGGGGAGGGAGGGAAGGAGAGAGGGAGGGTGTGTGGTGGCAGGAGTGATATAGGGAGGGGGGGAGGGAGGGAAAAAAGTGGAGTACATGTAATTGGAACGGGAGTATGAGAGAAAGAAAAGGGTGATATTGGATAAAGAGAGGAAGGGGTGAAAGTGATAAAAAATGAGTGGGGAAAGGACGGAAAAATATGGAGGAAAGGGTAAAGGAAAGGAAAGAAAGAGAGTGAGAGGGTCGAAGTAAACATCTTGGTCCCAGCTAGCCAGGAGGGGTGAGGGGGTGAGGGGGTAAGAGAAGGAAGGGAAAAGAAAGAGAGAAGAGGAGTGAGGAAGAAAATGTAAGAGAAAAATGAGGAAGAAAGAGAGGAGAGTATTCAAGTGAGAAATGGAGGATGGAAAAATAGTGTAGAAGAGAGGGAAGTGAAAAAGAGGGGAAGCAAAAAAGAGAGGAAGAAAGAGGGGAGAGGAAAGTGAGGAAGAAAGAGGGGAGAGTATTCAAGTGAGAAATGGAGGATGGAAATAGTGTAGGAGAGAGAAAAGTGAAAGAGAGGAGAAACAAAAAAGAATGAGGAAGAAAGAGGAGAGAGGAAAGTGAGGAAGAAAGAGGGGAGAGGAAAGTGAGGAAGAAAAAAGGGGAGAGTATTCAAGTGAGAAATGGAGGATGGAAATATAGTGTAGAAGAGAGGGAAGTGAAAGAGAGGGGAAGCAAAAAAGAGTGAGGAAGAAAGAGGGGAGAGGAAAGTGAGGACGAAAAAGGGGAGAGTATTCAAGTGAGAATTGGAGGGTGCAAATAGTGTAGAAGAGAGGGAAGTGAAAGAGAGGGGAAGCAGAGAAGAAGAGAAGGAGGAAGTGAGTGATGGATTTATGGCACAGGAAACACTAATGACAGCACAATAGGTAGGGTCATTTACCGCCACAGAAGATGAAGCGAAGGAAGGGAAGAGAAGGGAGGAGAAGGGAAGGGAAGGGAAGGGAAGGAATGAGAAGGGAGGGGAATGGAAGGGAAGGGAAGGGAAGGGAAGGGAAGGAATGGAAGGGAAGGGAGGAGAAGGAATGGGAAGGGATGGGAAGGGAAGGGAAGGGAGGAGAGAAGGAATGAGAAGGGATGGGAAGGGAGGAGAGAAGGAATGAGAAGGGATGGGATGGGAAGGGAAGGAATGAGAAGGGATGAGAAGAGAAGGGATGGGAAGGGAAGGGAGGGGAGGAGAAGGAAAGAAAAGAGAAGGGAATGGTAGGGTAGGAAAGGAAAATACAGATTAAGTGTTACAGTGGTAAAAATAATGAGAGAAATTATTGACGAGGGAGAGTGATAAATTGAGCAAAGGATAAAAGAGACAGCAACAATATGTGTGCCTAAGAACGAGGACAAAGCAGCAGTAGCAGACAGGTACAAGTATTTATTTATGTGTGTGTGTGTGTGTGAGGGAGAGAGAGAGAGTCTATGTAACACTTAAATGTCTAAGCTATGTGTGTATGTGTGTGTGTGTGTGTGTGTGTGTAACACCTGAATGGCCAAGCTAAGGACCTCAGAGGAACGTGTTGCCATAAACCACAGGAAACAACACACACAGCGACAAGGGAGGAGGATATGAGAAGGGGACACGAGTGCTGACGAGGTATGTACTGTATGTATGTATGTATGTATGTATGTATGTATGTCCTCCTCCACGTCCACGTTAATTAAAGAAGTGGAGGAACTGTATTAATGTGTGTGTATTAACAGTCACGCGATCAAATGTTCTACATCGGATGAATGAAAGTGAAAACCGTATACTACTAAAACATCAAAATAACCATAAAAATATCCAGTTCATGTTGTAAATCTTATGATATTATATTATATCATTTCTTTAGCATCATCAGTCGAGGTAGTTTCATTCGACGGTGTTACAGGACTATTGAGAGTGACTGTACATGCGTGTGTGTGTGTGTGGAGGAGGGGTCGTAAAACTTTTTATTCACTCAAACCATTATTAAAAATTTTAAGGGTCAGTGTCAGGGTCGTTCTCATTTTATCTGGTTTGTGCTTGAAATGAAGTGGAATTTGTGGGAGCAGTGAGGAGTTGTGTGGTGATTTTGGAGAGTTTAAAGTTAAAATAAAACAGTGATCGTGATTCATAATGAAATTGATAGGTTGATAGATTAGGAAAGTGTGACATGGTTTATTTTTTTTTCTCTTTCTCTCTGACAACAACAACAATATATACAATCACAAAGAACAACATCGACGAAAACAAGACAAAACAACTATAACGAACAAAAAAACAATGAGACAACAAAATAACGAACAATAAACACCCACCACAGACGCTTAGACAACAACAACAACAACAACAACAAGATAAAAACAATAAAATCACCATGAGACAGCAATTCCAGTTCTAAACGCTACTCGGACAAGTTTAATTTATGGGTGGAGGCAGAGCAACCAGGATGCTGTTACATACTTCTTTCCTCTCTCTCTCTCTCTCTCTCTCTCTTCTCTGTGTGTGTGTGTGTGATACAGGCAAGAAAATAATACAGGAATTGAAGGTCTATGGTAGTGTTCTTATTAATGGTTGTTAAATTGGTGGTGGTGGTGTTACAATAATAGTAGCAGTGCTGTTGATAATACAAATGACGATGCAATGATTAATGGGGTTGATTTATGGAGAGATTATATGGTTCTATACCTCCTAAAGGGTCCTAGGTGGTAACATGCTCCTGGTCACACACGCTAGGTATTAGAGTAGAAAGGTACCTATCTATCAGAGCAACACACAAACACACAGGGATATCACAACACGACACATTCTACAATCTTGACACACACACACACACACACACTGAGAGAGAGAGAGAGAGAGAGAGAGAGAGAGAGAGAGAGAGAGAGAGAGAGAGAGAGAGAGAGAGAGAGAGAGAGAGAGAGAGAGAGAGAGAGAGAGAGAGAGAGAGAGAGAGAGAGAGAGAGAGAGAGAGAGAGGTCGGGGGGGGGGGGGGGGACATCACATTACAACATAACACACCACACTACACAACCTTGCCCTTCCAACTAGAGATGAGAAACCAACTCACGTCAGACAACCCGAAGCTCGTCCCCACAACAACAAGAAGATGGGACTTTAGAAACAGGTTCCCTCGGGTTCCATTACACTAGCTAATTATTACGGCCCAGGTAAGTGTTCAGGAGAGGCTTGGAGGAGATAGAGGAGGAGGAGGAAAATGGGACGAGTGTAATAAGGGAATAGTATGTTTTTGCTGAGGTTAACGGTGGTTTGCGTGAGGACGGATGAGGAGGAAAGATAGTGTTGATGTTGTTGCCCTGTGTGTGTGTGTGTGTGTGTGTGTGTGTGTGTGTGTGTGTGTTGTGTGTGTGTGTGTGTTGTTGTTGAAGTTCCTCAAGCTGTCTGGCCGAGCAGCCCCGTGTGTGTGTGTGTGTGTGTGGTGTGGTGTTGTAATGAGTCGTGCACGTTGCATTATGCGTGTATGTACAGGAGTGCGTGAATTAGTGTGTTTGTTGTGTGCCTTAGCGAGTTAGTCAAGACCGGGGCATGTGTGTATGAGCGTGAGAAGAACAACCTCGGGAAACTGGAGACGCCGGGGGAAAGCTAAAGAGGTTCTGAGTGAATTCTAGGTTACTGATGCCACCAAACAATGTAACAAAACAGATCCACAACTCGTATACTGAGGCAATCTGCTTCCTGGTACAGTCTGGAGGAATGAGTAAAACCAAATTCACTCACAACAAACAGCGACCTCTTAAGGGGAGAGTATACTTTTGATAGATTGGAGTGCCTTGATTCCTCCAAAGTATGCAGGAAACAGACGCAGATGAAGAAAAATAATGGTATCCTGTTGCCTGGAATAGTTGGAGGAATCATAACTCTAAAAATGTCAAAACTATACCCTCCTCTTAAGTGAGAGCTTACGTTCCTTCAAAACCACAAAAACGCACATTAAATGGGAAGTAGTGTTGGTAAATCTGGAGCAACTGATTCCACCAAACAATTCCAAGCAACAAGCAACCATTATTTATGTTAATCTGGTTCTGTTTCGTGATACTTTGGAGGAATCAAGGCCCTCCAATGTACCAAAAAAGATTTACCACCTTAAAGGAGTAGTGTTGATAAATCTGGAGCAACTGATTCCACCAAATAATTCCAAGCAACAGGCCACCATTATTTATGTTAATCTGGTCCTGTTTCCTGACATACTTTGGAAGAATCAAGGGCCACTCTAATGTACCCAGAGTATACTATATAACCTTAATTTAGGATAACGGTATGACGGGTTTGTGTAGCCATGAACTGATCTACAAGTCAACACGACCCAACTCATACAGTCACGATTTGCACGTTGGCAGCTCTCCTGGGAATATGTATGAAGAGTGGCGGACAAAAGGTCATGCCTGCCTCACCAGCCACTCCATCCATAACCTCGGTCAATAAAGAGGTAATTTAGATGGAGGGTATGTGCTGTTCAGTTACGGGCCCATAGTAAATGTCAGGTCTGCTTCGAATAGCCTCATGGAGTATTAACAAACGAGACCAAGCAAGTATGAGATAGGATAAGGGTTGTTAATTGGTTCATTGGTACAGTTGGCTCCACTCCCGCGTTTCTCCCCTGTCGTTGCCAATGTTGGGCCAGTCAGAAATTCGAATTCACAAGTTAAAATATTCGAAACATTCATATCTTTCACTCTAAGGATATGAATGTTTCGAATTTTTTAACTTGTGGATCGGATTCGAATTTCTGACTGGCCCAACATTGGCAACGACAGGGGAGGAACGCGGGAGTGGAGCCAACTGTACGTCCGATGATTCCAAACTTTAACAACACCTGGATACCTATCATGGCAGTTGAAAAATTCGCTTCCACATCCTTGAGTGTAATAAATGTAGTGGAAGTAATCTACGTTTATATCTTTCAGACGTTGCAATTAACTGGTCAGGTGTTGAGGATGTGTGACATATCTTGGTCAAACTGAGTTACATTAATTAAGTTATTCGTTTTCTGGCAAAGTTAGGAGGAATCAACAAGAGAATCTCCCTTTTAGGACCCTGTGATCATGAATGAGAATATGTGACTTTTGATTCCTCCTGACTGTGCACGAAACAAGCTCCTTTTGTATAGATGGTGTTTCGTAGTACTATTTGAAGGACTCGTTTACCTCGAATATTCTGACTACATTACAGGGTCCCTTAAGAGACTGATTTCTAACTCAACAATCGACTTCAGGAATTCTCAGCCTATTTTATTTTATGATGATTATTATTATTTTTTATTTTTTTTGTAAGACGACATACCGGTATTGGTATCAGTGGTTAATGGAATCCTGCATAATATATACTTAACATTGAAAATCTTAGTAGTACCGAATGATATAGCATGAAGACCCCAGACCTAAGGGTATATAATTACATCATCAGTGTAACCTCTCCAGGGTCAGGGTCTTGGTACAGGTCGGCACCATAAGTTCGCTTCATTTCCACCTACGTATGTATGTATGAGCTACTGTATATTGAAGTTGCAAACACAATTTGAATACAGAGATGATAGATATACTTCACATGTGCTAAATTAATTACACACGTTGCTAAGATAGAAATAGGTTTCAGAATGCAACACTCTGGTCATATTAGCATTATTAAGTACATGAGATGGACGTGAATTTCTGGTGTCGACTGTACGTTGAGAACAGGAACCCCAGCTGTTACCACTAGGCCACGACCCCTCAACACAAGGTGACTATTATCATTACGGGGGGTTACGTGCTGCTGGACAGGTTAGAAGGTGCAATCTCCATAAAAAATAAATAAATAAACAAATAAACCAAAAAAAAATAAAAATATAAATAAAATAATATAAAATCATATCTAATAATAATAATAATTGTTGTAAATTAAAAATAAAAATAAAATAAAAATAAATGTAATAATAAAAATACCACTTTTTTAAAGAATAAAAAGAAAATATGAATACTATTTTATCTATTTAGTAAAATGTGCCATAAAATTATAAACAAAATAATCAGTATTATTCCACCAAGTAACAACATATGCCTTGGTATATTCAAAACAAAACAAGAGTAATGACTAATTAAGTATATGAGTTATGTTTATTATAGAACAAGTAACTTAAAAGTAACTTAATATTCAATAGATTTAGTAACATGTGTTCTAGTTGCAAAAGTGCCGTATTGCAGACATTTTGTTATTGTTGTACTCCATTGTAAGCCTCAATTGACCTTCACTGCATCGCTAAGTGGAGGAGGCGACAGCTAGGAAGAGTACTATCCCACGTTGCTTGGGTGTGGGAGGGAAGGGAGGGGTGGTGTGGGGAAGGGAAGGGAGAGGAGGGGTGGTGTGGTGTTGGGAGGGGTCAGGAGGGGAGGGGGGTGTCTCCTGAAAAACACACACACACACACGCAAGCACACACACACACACAAGCACACACTCACACACACACACAAACGAACACACACGCAAGCACACACACACACAAACAAACGAAAGAATATATAAACACACATGCAAGTACAAACGAAGACACACACACACACACATGTATACTGTCGTCTACTAGCTGGGTTATCTATCCATGAGGAGGGTGTAAATCGAACCTGCAGTGTTGTTTTTTGAGTTGGGATGTTGACACGCTAACCACCACACTACCCGAACCACCACTTACCCCACACCATCACCAACATCACCACTACTACCACCACACCACCACCACTATACAACTATCACAACCACCAGGCTACCATCACTATACCACTATCACACCACCACGCTACCACCACCTCACCATCACCATCATCACTACCGCCACCTCTGCCCGGGAGCCACAGTGAGACGAGACGTGCAGGCTAAATATGGATAAGACACTGAACCCAAAACATGATCTGCAGGAGACGTGACAGGAGTGGCAGAAGTAGCAACAGCAGCAGCAGAAGGAGGAAGGAGCAGGAAGAGAGGAAAATGAGAACACAACTTAAAAAAAAAATGAAATTGGAGGAAAAGGAGAATAAGGAGACAGTTAAAAAAAAAAAGGAATAAGATAAAATAGAAAGAAATGAAAATGAGAAGACAACTAAAATAAAAAAAAATAAGAGGAGGAGGAGGAAAGGAGAATGAGAACGTATAAAGAGGATAATAGAATAAGAAGAGGTCAATGAGACGAAGATTAAGATGATAAATGGAGGAAGAGGATGAGGGAGACTATGATGGAGAAAAAGAAGATGGAGGAGCAGAAGCAGGACAAGGAAGTAATAAGTAGGTGTGAGTAATTGTCAAGACGTGTTAGTGACTCGTATAATAATGTGTGTATGTGTGTGTGTGTGTGTGTGTGTGTGAGAGAGAGAGAGAGAGAGAGAGAGAGAGAGGAGAGAGAGAGAGAGAGAGAGAGAGAGAGAGAGAGAGAGAGAGAGAGAGAGAGAGAGAGAGAGAGAGAGAGAGAGAGAGAGAGAACAATGAGTATGAACACCTGAATGATAACTGCAATAAAGTCCACACGTTTTACTTTGATACAGTACTATAAATCTACCCTCTATTGTGGCCTATATATATACCTATACCTATTCCACCTAGGCTAACCCAGCAACAAAACCAATCCCCTACCTACCTACCTACGTGTATACTGAGGTGAAGGAAGAAAGGAAGGAAGGGTTTGTTGTCGCATTACTGACCCTCAAGTATAAGCCGACAATGTATTACCTCCTTCATGAACTTTACTCTGAACAATGCAAAATTAATTCCCCTGTCACATGTAAACCCCCGAGGCTGAAGAGTTAAACAAGATCGATGGATGATGTTGGCTGCTGCATTTAAGGCTAAAGTGGCTAACTGCACCTTTGTTATACGTAAACTTTTCTTACTTTTATCTGCACACTTATTATTCACGGAAGACTATACATACCTAGCAATTTATTACATATCACAAGACAATAATATTATTCTCTGCTCGTCGTTCGTAATTATGTTGGAATTTTGAGAGTGAAGTTACTCCCTCTGTGTTGTGTTGAGTTGTGGTGTTGTGTGGTCTAGTTTAGTGTTATGTTGCGTTGCGTTGTGTTGTGTTGTGGTGTGTATTATGTCGTGTGTGGTGTATTGTGTTGTGTGGTGTAGTTTTGTGTTATGCTGCGTTGTGTTGTGTTGTAGTGTAATTATAGTGTATAGTGTAGTGTGGTGTGTCGTGATGTGTTGTGTTTGTGTTGTGTTGTGTGTGTACTGTACGTGGGTTCACTTGATATGCACGAGGGTGTGAGTGCAAGTGGCGAGGAGGGAGGTGGGGAGAAAGGTCAGGGGAAAAGAGAGGCTGAGAACTGGAGGAATACTGAACAGGGAAGGAAGGACGAAGGAAGGACGAAAGGAAGGACGAAAGGATATGAATAAAGTAATGAAAGAAGTAAATTATTAAGGAATTAAAAAAAAAAAATATATGAACCATTCGCTCGTAGAGCGAGGACTTGGCGAAAGTATGGCAAAATTTAGACCCCTTGATTTTCGACCTAATGCTCAAATCGCGAGTTTAGGAATACGGCCATCGCTCAAGTACCACCAGAAGCAGAAATGAACATAGCATGTTACAGAATTTTTTGATCAAAATCGAATCTGGAGAACTGAAGTTATAGCAGTTTAAGATATTTAGTTTTTTAACGATTTTGACCTTGAAAAACAATATTTTGATGCCTACCTGTGGTGAAAATTTCAGCAAAATCGGACAAAAAGTGCGACCTGTAAACCGCAAAGCTACAGACATAGCCACAACTCACAAACACATAAGATCATAGAGCAACATACTTGGCTTTCGCCAAGTAATAATATAAGAGAGAAATGGAAGGAAAAGAAGACCAAGAGAAAGAAATGTAAGGACAAGAAAGGATAGGAAAATAAGACAAAGAAAAGGAGCAAGAAATTGAAGGAAAATAAAAACAAAGAGAAAGAAATGAAAATACAAGACAAAGACAAAGACGAAGAAAGGATAGGAATAGAGACAAAAGAAAGAAAAGATAAGAGTGGCCGAGAGAGACGGGGAATAACGATGAGAAAGGTAAAGAATGTCAAGAGGAGAGACAGGAAGAAATGTTACTGAGGACACAGAGTTAATGATGCAGAAAAGATAGAAATTAAGGAAGGATATGAGAGAGAAGAAAGACAGACAGATAGACACAGAGGGACAGACGGACAGATAGATAGACAGATAGACACAGAATTACAGACAAACAGGAGAAAGATAGATAGACACATAATTACAGACAGACAGAGAAATACAGACAGATAGATAGACACAGTTACAGACATAGACAGACAGATAGACACAGAGTTAGACATAGACATATAGACACAGAGTTACAGACATGGATAGATATATAGATAGACAGAGTTACAGACACAGACAGACAGATAGACATATAGATAGACACAGTTACAGACAAACAGACATATAGACAGACACAGATACAGACAGATAGATAGACAGGGAGATATACAAACAAAACATTGACAGACAGAGACAGATAGATATAGACAAACAGACATAGACACAGAATTACAGACATATAGATAGACAGAGTTACAGACACAGACAGACAGATAGATAGACACATACAGACAGACAGACAGATAGATAGACATATATATATAGACAGACAGACATATAAATAGACACAGTTATAGACAGAGTTACAGACACAGACAGACAGATAGATCGACATAGATATACATACAAAAAGGTTGATAGATAGAC
>JAWZYT010004691.1:0-5000 GCA_034508575.1 Petrolisthes manimaculis
GTGTGTGTGTGTGTGTGTGTGTGTGTGTGTGTGTGTGTGTGTGTGTGTGTGTGTATGTGTGTGTGTGTGTGTGTGTGTGTGTGTGTGTGTGTGTGTGTGTGTGTGTGTGTGTGTGTGGCCTGAGGGGGAGGAAGGGGATGATGCAGCTTATATAACGTGCAAAGACGCAACATTTACGTAACTTGCCTTACGCTTTCCTGGGTTGCACTCCCCTACTCCCCTCTTTTCTCTCCTTCCCTCCGCTCTCTCTCTCTCCTCTCTCTCTCTCTCACTTTCTTTCTTTATTCTCTTTTTTTTCTTTATCTGCTTCTCTATTCTTCTCTGGTTTACAATCTCTCTCTCTCTCTCTCACCATTCTGTCCCTCCTTATTATCCTCCTCCTGTCACACACACACACACACACACACACACCCTGTCGTCTCTCGTCACCCCTTTACCCTTTCTCGTCTCTTGTCACCCCACTCTCTTGTTTGCTTGCATTCCTTCTTTCCAGTCCACCCGTCACACACCCCTTACCCCCTTCCCCCCTCCTCTCTCTCTCTCACTCCACTCTCCCCCCCATTCCTCCCTCCTCCTCGTCTCTCACACTCCTTGTTCCCCCTCCTTCCCTCCCTCCACCCTTTCCTTCCCCTCTGCCTTCCTTCCTGCTTGCTAGCCCACCCTCCACCACCATGCCTGCCTCCCTCCTACCTACCTGCTTTGCTTGCTTCCTCCCTCCCTACCCTTCCTACTCCCTCCTCTCACCACCCTTCCTCCCGTCCCCCCTGCTTGCCTATACCTTACTGCCTCCCCTCCCTCCCTCCCTCCCTCCCTGCTTGCCTATACCTCACTGCCTCCCCTCCCTTCCTCCCTCCCTGCTTGCTATACCTCACTGCCTCCCTTCCCTCCCTCCCCTCCCTGCTTGCCTATACCACTCTGCCTTCCTTCATATGTCTCACCCTTTCACTGGCTTCCCCTATTCCTTTCCAGTCTAGTACTCTGATGCGTAGCTCACCTTTGCTTTCTCATCCCTGCTTGGCGTGGTACTCTCCCTCTCTGTCTCTGTCTGTTTGTCCTGTCTGTCTGTCGCTCTCTCTCTGTTTGTTTGTATCTACCCCTCCCCCCTAGTCGCCCTCTATCTCTCTCTCTCTCTGGTTTTTCCCTCCTTCCCTCTCCACCTCTCTCTCTCTCTCTCCCTCCCTCTCCACCTCTCTCTGTCTCTCTCTCTCTCTCTCTCTCTCTCTCTCTCTCTCTCTCTCTCTCCACCTCTCTCTCTCTCTCTCTCTCTCTCTCTCTCTCTCTCTCTCTCTGTCTCTCTGTCTCCACCTCTCTCTCTCTCTCTCTCTCTCTCTCTCTCTCTCTCTCTCTCTCTCTCTCTCTCTCTCTCTCTCTCTCTCTCTCTCTCTCTCCATTTCCTCCTTCAAAGTTTTCCCATTATCATTGTCTGTTTCCCTCACATTACCTTTCTGGGCATTTCCTTAATATATCCTTCAGTGTTTCCTCGTGTTTGCCTGATCAATATTCTTTCTACGTTTCTGTTTCCCAGTCTATTTCTTTCTTTGTTTCTTTCTGTTTTATTCTTCTCCTTCAGCTCCCCTTTTTAACTCCTTGTGTCTCTACTTATTATATATCTCTTCCATTTCCTCTTCACTGTTTTGATTCCTACATATAATTATCTCTCTACGTATCTACTTCCTTTATTCTCTCTCCAATTTCTTCACTTTTCTCAATTTCCACCTTCTCTCGTTTTCATTCCTTGATCGAATATTATTATTATTATTATTATAGTTATTATTATTATTATTATTATTCATGCTGACTTTTACACTATCTATCCCTTCTTTTTTCCTTCCCTTATTTTTTATCTACATCCTCCAAGCATTCCATCTCCTCCTCCTCCTCCTCCTCCTCCTTATCCTTCTCCCTCCCTCTTTTCTTTCCCTCCAACCCTTGTACAGTATTCAGACGTCACCTTCTCCCCCCATTCCCCCCCTCATCTCCCCTCGTGTACAGTCACGAGTCAAAATAAGTTACCAGGTTTTGTTAAAGTTTCGAATAATTATCTGACATTCCAGTGAACCAATTACATAACCAATTACATAACATTACATAACCAATTACATTATGTTTAATCCTGTTTCATAATTAATGGAGCTCGTGTAAAAGGTGAACGTATTTTTGTTTAATTGGAGGGTTACTGTGATTCCTCCAAACTATTCCATGCAGGAAACAAATCACACCAAAATTATTAATAGGGAATTTGTACTTTATTATTATTATTATTATTATTATTATTATTATTATTATTATTATTATTATTATTATTATTATTATTATTATTATTATTATTATTGTTATTATTATTATTATTATCACTATGTCTCATGAGTATACACTATTATTATTATTATTATTATTATTATTATTATTATTATTATTATTATTATCACTGTCTCATGAGTATACATTATTATTATTATTACTTATTGCAGCTGTTTCCTGTGTCTGGTCCTGTCTGTCTGTCTGTCTGTCTGTCTGCTTGCTACCCTGGTGTCGTTAAGGCTGGGAATTCTTTTGACTTTCATTTTCTCAAGGATAGATGGATGCACGGTAGCTGATTTGCTTGACTGTTTGTTCTTTACACACACACAAACACACACACACACACACACACACACATACACACACTCTCTCTCTCTCTCTCTCTCTCTCTCTCTCTCTTTTTTTTGTACCCCATTCTGTTTTTAGAGAGACATACATATAAAACATTAGTAAATCTGAAAGGAAGTAAATAACAGAGGATGAAGCAAAGAGGACGAAGGAGAGAGAGGTATCTATCTATCTATCTATCTATCTGCATGTGTGTGTGTGTGATAGAGAGAGAGATAGCATTTAATCATACACACCTGCACCAACACCTGAACACACACACACACACACACACACACACACACACACACACACACACACACACACACACACACACACACACACACACACACACACACACACACACATCTGTACGAACCCTCATCACACCTTCAGATAGATACAAGTTTTTCCCCAAGGCGTGTAGGTAATCGTTATAAAAAATAAACTATTTACCCTGGATGAGTGAGTGAGTGAGTGAGTGAGTGAGTAGGTGAGTGAGTGAGTAGGTGAATGAGTGGGTGAGTGAGTAAGTGGGTGAGTGAGTGAGTGAGTGAGTGGGTGATAGAGTAGGTGGGTGAGTGAGTGGGAATAGTGAGTAAGCGAGGGAATGAGTGGGTGGATATAACTCAGTGATGTCAAACGATTTAAAACAACATAAACAACAACAACAAAAATAATAATAAACATTCGCTCGTAGAGCGAGGACTTGGCGAAAGTATGGCAAACATCAGACCCCTTGATTTTCGACCTAATGCTCAAATCGCGAGTTTTAGGAATACGGCCATCGCTCAAGTACCATCGAAATGAACATAGCATGTTACAGAAAAAGTTTAATTAAAATCAGATCTCTACAACCGAAATTTTTGCTGTTTTATCAATTTTCAGTTTTTTTATAATTTTTACCTTTATTTTTTACTTTTGACCTTGAAAAACAATATGTGACCTAGAAATTTTGATGCCTACCTGTGGTGAAAATTTCAACAAACATAGCCATAAACACACAAGATCGCCGAGCAACATACGGTACTTGGCGAAATTTCACCAAGTAACAACAAGGCCTGGATGCATATTTTTGGCCCACGACTGTACACACTTGTCATAAACTCATCAACCCACACATATATACCCAACACAACTAATTCACCTCCCCACTGACTCATTCCCCCAAAAGTAACCACAAGTGCTTCTAAACACGCATAATAATATTTTTATAGCCATGCCATCAGCCAAAACACTGTAGTCTATAATTTCAACCACACCTGTACTCATATTAATATCAGACTTGTACACCTGTTAGCCCACATGCACGTGTATCTTATAAGGGCCCCTGTGATGTGGCTAAGAATTTGGGTATATGCAATTCCTTCAAATATTGCCACGAAACACCACCTATAAGGGAGGGAGCTTGTTTCGTGGCATGGGCAGGAGGAATCAGAAAGCTCTTATTTTCATACACGATCATCACATCCTTAATTAAGAGTCAGACAGGTGCTCCAGCAATTGCATATACATCACATTTCATGAATCATTAATCAACACGAATTTACACTAATGTAGAACTGTATATATCACATTATAATACACATAATCGTGAGAGCACACGGGACTCGTCAAGTTTCGTGAATCATAACACAAATTTACACGAATATAGAGTTGTAGATAACATTATAATACACATAATCATGACTTCAGGGGATAGGTTGTTGTGGGAGGAAAAATAGGAAAAATATTGACTGACTGACTGACACTACTCCAATCCCGGCCATTAGACAGGCTACTTCAGTACTTTATATACAACTTAACTATCTTTCCTATACACTCTCTCACGATTTCACTCTGTACTATTTTTTATTATTCCACTCGGTTTGACAGTCTTCCATAACAGCAGTAGCTCGTCTGTACATGACATGATGATACAGTGGTGGTATAATATTATACCTGACTTCTGACCTTTCTCAAAACTTTAACTGGGGCAGAGAAAGCCATTTGTAGTTCCCAATCCTTCCAAAACACAATTCCTACATCTCTCAATTCGCTCTAAGCTTTCAAACGACTAGCCCCTCTTCTTCCCAACACACACACACACACTAACTCACTCATTCACACACGCACACTCACACACGCACACAGGCACAGACAGACACACACACTCACACACACACACACACAGTCTGATTTCCCACGTGATTCATAACTTCGTGGAATACAGTGGGACTCGTATACGCCTGCCTGCAGTCACGTATACACACACCTACAGAATATACGTGTACATGTATATCTGTTTACGCTTTCGTCACGTATACATGCATACAGTAATTATATACTTGCAAATACGCGTGCTTGTATACGTACACGTTAATCGTCCTACA
>JAWZYT010004691.1:10000-48155 GCA_034508575.1 Petrolisthes manimaculis
GTTTGTTTGATTATTATCCTTGATTTTATCCTTCAAAAAGCGCTTGGCTACTGATTGCTGCATTGTGTATTAGAAAACAGCCCACTTCACCACTTCAGTTTACGAGTAGGGGAGGACCTGTTTTGTTGCAGTGATAAGAGTGCTACGGAAACTCCAAAACACCAAACAATTTGACCATCTTAATAGAAGGTGGTAATTCTATTTTGGTACATTGGCGTGCCTTAATTCCTCCAAAGTATGCTAGGAAACAGGACCAGAAGAGCAAAAATAATGGTGTTCTGTTGCTTGGAATAGTTAGTTTGGAGGATTCAGTTGCACCAGAATTACCCAAATAAATAAAACTTCCCCCTTAACAAACCTGGGTAGTGTTGCAATAGTAAATGTTAAGTACTGTTGCAACACTTTTCAGGCTTGTTGACATAGATTCATGATGGTTATACCCAAACACTTATTTATATAAAAGATAGAAGAGAGAGAAAAAATAGAAATGAGAAAATATAGACTTTTGTAAATGCTGACTTGGAATATTGCAATACTGTCATTGCATAACATCGAGTGCTGCTGTGTAACTTTTAATTCTGGTATATTGTAAAAGTTTCCTCACTAAATTTTATAGCCTTTTCTGCAAATGTAATACACACCACCACCAACAACAACACCAAATGTAATACACACCAACACATAATACACCAAATTTGTATTATGTATTCTAATTCAGCTAGAAGAAATCGTTGAATTTTTGTCATGTTACAAAGTTATTACATGAGATGAGGAATTGCATTAAATCTATCCATTAGTTATATATGTATTTATTTAATGATTGTTCAATTTGCTGTTCAAGGTGTAAGTGGAAATGTGACGTTCCCACAAAAAACAAACTTTGTCTGCGATCAAGGGTTGTATTTGTGGCCGCAATTGTACAGTGGTCAAAAGAAGTGTTCACATTCGACCTCTGTGACATTAACTCGAGCCAGTTCTATTGTCCAAATTTCCACTTTTGCTCACTCCTTCGTCACGGTGAATGCGAAAAGTTTCCCATCACAATGGACTGCGAATCAAAGTCTCAAGGTCTCATCCGTTTAAGGGATTTGCGATGTTGTCTGCGAACTGGGGACTTCAGATTCCACCACTTGTGCAAAAGAAACACGTCGCCTATAACAACAGCCTTTGTGTTTCGTTTTGTGGCACAGGTTGGTGGAATTAGGAATCTGTATTATTGGTTCCTTATCCAGAATCACCAACAGAGTGTGACGACAAGGATCCCACGACACAGTTAATTGTAAAGTCATGGACACAATTAAGGGATTTGTGATTATGTCAGTGAATTGGGAACAACAACAAATGCAACAACTAGCTACAACAACAACTTAATTTTCACAGGGACAATACCTACCTACAGACTTGAGCATTAGGGATGACAAACTTCTATATATTTTTTATTTTTACTTTGAAACTTAAATTTATCCATGTCGACCTCGTTTTTTTATTTTGAAGATTGCTAATTTCTCCATATTGTTCTTAATATTTCACAATCAGTATTATTCAGTCATGCTAACCTTGTGTCAGGCAACTAAGACCAAGATAATACTACACCATTTCAACACAGGGGAAACTGGGAGAGTAAAAATATTATATCAAAGCAAAATGTGAATCTTACCAGTATATCTCTATGTATTCTTATCATCTTATATCTCTATGTATTCTTATCATCTCAAAGAATACTTGGAAAAAGAGAAATGATTGATAAAGCAAAACTTATGGACCAAACTTTTCGAGCTTCTCTATCTCAGTGGAGAAAGAACGAGCCAAAATGATGTGAATGTTATGTAGGTAGATACTTTGACTCAAGATCGAAATATGCATAATATATATCTCGATTTTGCTCAGACCTTTATATCTTAGAGAGAGACTCAAGATTATACAAAATCAAGACAGAGAAGTTGAAGATCTTACTTTTCCTCTCACTGGATTCTGTATCTGTAAAAAAGATTCAGGAGAAAAAAGTAAGATATTTCTAACCCACTCTAGTTTTACTCTTATGCCATACAGTCCTGAGTTTATCTGGCTATACTTCATACAGTTCTGAGTTTATCTGGCTATACTTTATACAGTCCTGAGTTTATCTGGCTATACTTTATACAGGACTTTAGAGGAATGGGAACAGTAGATGGTATTAATAAGATTCTTCCCTTTCCTTTACTTGGACTTATAGTATGAACCAGTAAAGTAGAAACATTTAAATCTATAACAAAGGCGATTATGTGAGGCGGCTGTGAAGGTCTGAATTCATATAGGGCAATGTAAATCATCCCTCTATTATACCCTGGTTACGCAAAGGCTGGGGTGAGGGAGAAGGAGAGGGGCAAGAGAAGGGGGCAAGAGAAGGGGAAATGAGAAGGGGTATAGGGGCAGAATGGCAAGCCTCTCCCTCTCCCTCTCCCTCTCTTTCTCTCTTTTTCCATCTCTCTCTCTCTCTCTCTCTCTCTTTCTTTCTCTTTCTCCATCTCTCCATCTCTCTGTCTCTTTCTCTCTCTCTCTCTCTCTCTCTCTCTCTCTCTCTCTCTCTCTCTCTCTCTCTCTCTCTCTCTCTCTCTCTCTCTCTCTCTCTCTCATTCCAGACTTCTACACACACAGTAAGATGACCACTGATGCTACGTAGCTACACCTTCAAACCCCTTGTTCGTATTATTGCCTTGAACAACAATACCCAAAACAGAATCAACTTCTTGCACGTGTACCTGGTTTGTATCGAAATGTTTATCATGACTGACGAACGGCACGTATTATTATTATTATTATTATTATTATTATTATTATTATTATTATTATTATTATTATTTTTCATTTTTTTTATGAACGAAAATTACTGTTCAGGCAGAATGTTTAACCCCTCTTCCCCGTATGACTAGACAATCGGGTTTGCCTGCAGGAGGAATACGGTGACAAAAGCCGGATCAACCAACCAACCAACCCCATCTCTGTACTACTAGACTATCGGGTTTTTGAGGAAGAATAGGTTGCCCTGTGATGAGACTGGTGAAGGGTTTGGCAGGCTTTGACAGCACCGTGTTAGGGGAGTATTGTGGTCTTTTTGTATACCCCAGTCACATCAACAACACCATCAACCTTTGTCATACTATACTGGCCTTACCTACTCTATACCGGTACCCTATCGACCACACACACACATGGAGTGATGGCCATACACATGCATACACACACACACACACACATGAACTGATAGCCACACACACATTGACTAATAGCCACACATATAAACACACACACACATGGACTGATAGCCACACACACACACACACCAAGCGGGCAGATAATCACACATACATACACACGTGCAAATGTTACACGTTGTTGTTACCATTTACAGTAAACATTCACGTGCACAACACACACTACAACCACAAATACTACACTCGCTCCTCCAATAACAATGTTATAAACTGGAAATATACTATAATTTATCATTTTTAGTACTATATTTTCCTTCTATAAAGATACTAATGGATAATATTAAAATAGTAAAAATAATATTGAAAACTAGTAATATTATTAATAACAATAATAATAATGATATTAACAATGAAAATGAAAGTGAAAGTGAAATAATTATGGATCCTTACTTACAGATCCCGAACAAGTTCTATGTGTTTCTCCTTTCTTCATTATATTCATCTTGAGTTAACCATCATCTTACAAAGGAATACAACCTCATTGTTAAGTTAGGAGACACTCAACGTCCTTTAGTATTTCTCTGACATTATAAAGTTATCAGTAGTTAGTCAAGATATAGTCAAAGAAACAAACTGACAATTTCTTAACAAAAACTGGCAATTTATTAAAGTGACATTACTTTAAGGGGAAAGTTTGGTGTTGGTAAATTTGGAGCAACTGAATCCTCCAAACTATTCCAACCAACAGAACGCCATTATTTTTGCTCTTCTGGTCCTGTTTCCTGGCATACTTTGGAGGAATCGAGGAGCTCCAATGTAACAAAAGCGAATAACCACCCTTAAAACTGATATTTCCTTTACTGACAATCTCTTTAACTTGTAACGTAATAAATTGACATATTCTTTACATCCTCAGGCTCAATGACGCACAAGATACGTAATTTTTTAATGGTACAGTTTATATTAGTGTTGCACATTATAATACAAAGCGCATTAAAATTAGGTGACACTCGGTCGTGCAGAGGGATTCACCTAAACTTTCGAATCGAATTGATAAAACTGAGAAGAAATTTTGGCGAGGGAGAACATTTTTCCTCAGCACGAGTGTAAAGGTGATATTATTAAACTACTACTTCGAGGAACGCTTGCTTCGTCGCTCAAGTCCTATCAATTTACAATGCGAGATTTTTTCCACGAAGAGCCTTTTCCTCGAAGAAGATGTTTATTATTAATACGAGCCTGAGAAGTGCTAATTGATGTTTTTTTTTTTTTTAAATGAATGCAACATAATTTAAGCCAAATAGTTAAAAAAAATGAGGAATTATCTACAACATTTCAGTATAAGTTAGTCATACTAGTTGGAAGGAAAACGGTGCATTATCACAAGTAGGAAAAGGAACAAGATAGAAAGAAGCAGAGCAATGTAAATATAGAACCTTTCCTCTTGGTCGTAATACTACTCCTACTGTGAGGCCCCCCATCTCCCCATCCATGTACAGTATTTACTATATGCCATCAGCCTACATTAACATTCCCCTGGCCACACAACCTCCACCACTACTACTACCATCACCACCATTACTACTATCACCACACCATAACCACCTCCACCACCATCACTACCACAACACCACTACTACCATCACTACCACCACAATCAACCATCACTACCATCACCACCACAACTCAACCTGCCATAGCTGCCAATACCAAAACAAGCCTACCAGAAATCCCAGCCATGCCATCAGCCTGACAACCACCACCACCACCACTACCACTACCACTACAGCAGCAGCCCCCCTCCTTTCCTTCCTTCCTTCCTTTCCCTACCAACGACCGCCATACATTCACCACCTCTCCCTCTCCCTCTCCCTCCCCTGAAAACCGGGCGCCCTTAACTCACCGTCACCCTCAAGTACGCCATTACCCCCTCCCCCAACCACGCCGCGTGAGGAGGAGCAGCAGGAGGAGGAGGAGGAGGGGGCCACGAGCGAGGGGAAGGTGGTGGTGGATGACGGAGGGAGAGAGAGGTAGAGAGAGAGAGAGAGAGAGAGGGAGGGTGAAAGTGAAAGGGGGTGGGGGGCGACCAACTGAGAATTGATCACAATGTTTGCGTGCCGCCTCTTTCGCCCCCTTTTCCCTAGCCTTGGTTCCCTCGATGGTCCTTGTAACCTTCATATTGATCTCCATCTCTTCGCTCTGTCCCACTGCCTGTTATCTTCAAAGGGGTTAATATGACGCACTATATTTCCAGACACCGACGCCGCCTATATACGCAACGAGAACCAGGCAAGAGAAGGAGGAAGGAAGATCTGCAATAACGGAGGGGACGAGGGGGGAAGGGGGGTGGTAGAATAGGTGAGCGTGGCGTGGGTTGGCGAGAGAGAGAGAGAGAGAGAGAGAGAGAGAGAGAGAGGCTCGCTGGCTGGCTAGGGAGGTGAGGTGAGGTGGTGTGCATCTCCATGCTAAACGTGGTCTTCTTCACCCGCCTTGGTTGGTGTTGTTGCTTCCCCTCTCCTGAAACTCTCACTCTCACACACACTACTACTACTACAATTACTACCACGACGCGTAAATTTTAGCGCGCCAGGCAGGCAGGCAGGCAGGGAGGCAGGGAGGCAGGGAGGGACGGAGGGTGGGTGAGGGAGAAGAAAGAGAGAGAGAGGGGGATCGCATCGTAATGTAACCCTCTGCACAGTGTTCTGCTGCCCTTCAGACTCACTCACTCACTCACTGCAGCCACCCGGTTATCCTAGTTTTGCACACACACACACACACACACACACACACACACCTTGCAATTTGGCTGTTGAGTCGATACAAGCGTCCACCGGCCATGCCACTTCCTCACCCTTATGGAACCTGGACATTGCAGAACATGTTGGTCATCCTCAGCGTAAAACCTTTGTGGACATCTGCCTTCACTACGGTAATGGCCCTTAGACTGCTGATGGCAAGGTGTAAATAAATATAAGGATACTGATTTGTTGACTAATTGGAGCCTAGGCTACGGATTCCTCCTAACTATGGCAGGAAACAGACGCCCTCACTGGTACTAACAGGGGATTTGTTTCGCGGTATAGTTTAGAGGAATCAGAGGCCTTCTAATTCATCAATAAAAGAATCTCCCTCTAATCATCCAAACTACAACTCCTGCTCCAAGTGGCCAGTGATGTGGGAGAGTTGAAACCTTCAGATTTTCCCAAACTATACCGATTCCTTCATGTTTGTTAATCTAACATTGTATGGTTTCCAGGGGTATTGATATATATATTCTTTCTCAGCAAAGGATAGAAGGAGCGAGGGTGGATAGGAGAAGCGAGGGTAGGTGAGAATAAATAGTTTTGGTCCACTATTCAAACAAAACTAACGAAGAGTGTGGTAGGAGAATGAAGAAAAGTGTATACAGTTATAGAGTAGTGTGGAGTAGAGAGTGTTAAGAATGATATGCGACCGACACAAGGGCATCTACACGAGTATGAGGACCCTGTGATATATTGAGTCCTTCAAATATTGCCACGAAACACCACTTATAAGGGAGGAGCTTGTTTCATGGCATAGTCAGGAGGATTCAGAAGCCACCAATTTACATACACTATGACAGGGCCCTTAAGGGAATGTTTACAAGACAGTAATAAGACGAGAAATTAGAGGAATGAGTAATTAGAGGAACGAGTAATCAGAGGAATGAGTAATTAGAGGAATATAACAGGTAGGAAGGTGTGGAGACAAAGTGAAGAGGGAGGAGAGGTTAATTTCAGATGGTTATTTGTTTTGAGTGAATTCGAGGGCTACTGATTCCTCCCAACAATGCAACAAAACAAACCCCCTTCTCGTATACTGAAGTGGTCTGTTTCCTGGCATAGACTGGAGGATTCAGTGGCCCTCCAACATGTCCAAAATATTATATGATGTCTTTGATTAACTATTTATCATGCATTAATCGGAGTTTTTCATTAGCGTAAACATTGGTATTATTATTATTTTTTTGTTTTTGTACAGGGGAGAACTTCTTTGTGGTCAATAGGAGTGCTACTGATTCCTCCAAACAATATCAACCAAACAAATCACCACATTATTAATAAAAGATAATCTGTTTCGTGATAAATTTTGGAGGATTTAGTATAACCCTCCAATTTACCGTCAAGTGTTTTTCTCCTCATAAATATCGTGTGGTGAATTCCAACATGTGGGACATCCGGTACGATATATATATAATATTATATATAAATATGATGGTGGTCAGATAGCGACTAGTAGGAAGGAAGGAAGTTATTATGAACAATAGCTGGGGAATTTGTAGATTATTGTGTATTTCAGGTACAACGGGTAGGATTGGTTTGTTAATGATTGTTAATACCAGGATTCATAAATTGGGGTTTCTTTGTACCGTACTAAGATCTGTTTTTCAAAGCTATATATATGTTATATTTTTATTTAAAGAGATAACGGTACTTTTTTTTTTCATAAACTCCAAGACGGCAATTTTTAAAACAAAAGATGGAATGAAATTGAAGTTGCAAAACAGTCATAATTTTTGCATTATCGAACTAAATAAAAATGTGCAAGAGACACATAAATATTTTCAAACATTTCCGCATTTAAAATATTATGGATTACATGTCTGTATTTTTATATAATTCAATGCCAGTATCTGTACATAAATTGCAAGATTATGGAGTTTTAGAAAAAAAATACAGAAGGATTTATTGACTACAAATTGTGGGCAACATAAAAATATATATCTGGATTTTTTATTTCAATGCTTGGTTTGTAATGTTGTAGTAAAAAAAAAAAATATCACAATTTCGTCAAAGTAACTTTTAGGTTGTACAAATATTTTTAGAAAAAAGATGCGAGTTAATGTTAAGATAATATATAAAATTAATTGATTTTGTCAACATCATCATCTTCACCAATACCCCATATTTCTCTCTCTTTCTTTTATTTATTTTGTGCTAAATGGTTGGGTGATAATAGATTTAAACATTATCCAGAGTCAAGCACTATAAATTTTAGTATTTTTAACAACAATGGTAGTTGTAATGAGAAATATGGTGGCGTTATTTTGACAAGATTTATGTTGTCAATTGTAAGGGAAAAATTACTACGAGGCTGATGGAAATTATGAAAAGAGTGTTGGTAATTACAGTCAGTCCGTCAGTCAGTCAGTCAGTCAGTCCGTCAGTCAGTCAGTCAGTCAGTCAGTCAGAGAGTTGATTGGCAATATGATTTTTTTTTTTTTTTTTTTTTTTGAGAAGAGTCTTGAAAGGCAGTAGTGAAGGATATGATTGTATAGTAGAAGGTTGCAATGAAAAACAATTGTGGGAGGACGAATGTAGTAAAAGGAATTAGTAAAGGGAAAATTAGTAAAAAGGTAAGGGGTGAAATTGGTTACGGGGGAATTAGTACAAAAAATAAATTGATGGTAAATATGAAAATCTATTCCAGGCAACAGACCACTTATTATATTTTTTATTTTGGTTAATCTGCTCCTGTTTCTTGTTGGCATACTTTGGAGGAATCAAGGGACTCCAATGTACCAAAAGTATACTTACTATACCCTCTTTAAGACAGTTGTAGTGAATAGTGATGAAACTAAGGATGGTTGTAAAGAAAGGAGTACAACACAGTAACGGAAAACAGTTGTGAAAGGAAGGTAGGAAAGGAGGAAGGGCAAATGGGGTAGAAAAACGTGTACAAATTGGTAAAGGACAGATGTGGAAGGAAAAAGTCGAGGGCAGTCAGGCAGTAAGTAGTTGTGAAGGAGCGACGTGTGTGTGTGTGTGTGTGTGTGTGTGTGTGTGTGTGTGTGTCCAAGTAGAACCAATGATCGAAACTCACCCCTTCCACTCTCCCCCCCAAATCTGTCTGTGTTTTAGGGCGCCACAGTTACTACAGGCCCGAGGTGTCAAGATTTCAGTATGGCAGTAGAGTAGGTTGGAGGGGAAAATGGCTGTCGGTCGGTCGGTAGGTAATGTGGGTGGCAGAAGGAGGAAGAGGTAGGTAGGTAGGTGATGGCGATGTGTGTGTGTGTGTGTGTGTGTGTGTGTGTGTGTGTGTGTGTGTGTGTGTGTAGTGGCGTTGGTGGCAGCGCAAGTCCACGTGGATCGGTTGTTGTTGTTGTTGATGTCGTTGTTGCTATCATGGCACAACAGCGTCGCCGCCGCCGCCGTCGTCGCTACCACACCTACCACCATCACAACCACTACCACTACCCTCACCACCACCACTACACCTGAGGGAAAATGATGGTGGTAGTTGTGGTGGTGGTGGTGGTGGTGGTTGTGTTGGTGGTATTAGGCAACCAGACTGATTTATGACGTAACGGGAATTCGCGACCATGTTGCTACCCGGCCACCACCTCGCCTCGCCTCGCCTCGCCTCGCCTTCTCCTTGGCTCCCCTACCGCTATCCTTCGCTGTGTCGAATAACTGGGCCTCGTCGCACACGGTGTTATGCGCTGTGTTGAGGTGGTCTGTGTGTGTGTGTGTGTGTGTGTGTGTGTGTGAAGATAGTCTGGGCTGTATGTCTGTGTGTGTGGTGGTTGTGGTGATTTGGGATGTGTGTAGGTAGTCTGAGCAATGTTTGTTTGTTTGTTTGTTTGTGTGTATGTGTGTGTGTGTGTGTAGGAGGTCTGTCCTGCGTCTGTATGTGTGGGGTTAGTCTGTGCTGTGTCTGTATATGTGGGGTGCAGGGTTCTGGCCACTGTCTGTGTGAGGAGGAGGGGGGTCTGTAATGTGTCTGTCTGTGTGTAAGTAGTCTGAGAAGTGTGGTACAAATACAGCCACATCACATCACATCACCTCCACTGTGTGTTGTGTTGAGTTGGTATGTGATGTGGGAACTGTTCTCTGCTGTATGGATTTTTGTTTTGTTTTGGTCTGTGTGAAAGTAACCTGGTCTTCTTGTCCTGTGTAAAGCTGATCTGGAAAGTATGAAGTTATGGTTGTATGAGTTAAGGTTGTATGAGTCAAGGATTGGGTGTAGCGACATGGTTAAAGATGGGGTGTAGATGGTAAAGGGTGATGGGGTGTAGATTGGTAAAGGGTGATGGGGTGTAGATGGTCAAAGATGGGGTGTAGATGGTCAAAGGTGATGGGGTGTAACTGGTCCAGGGTGATGGGGTGTAGCTGGTCAAAGATGGGGTGTAGCTGATAAGTGATGTGTGTAGTCAAAATGGATCGTTATCACACAACTGCTTCCTGCTGCGTGGCTCGACAGTATACGCCACTAACACAGTATAATTTGTCTCTAACACAACACTAGATTTGAACTACATGCTTACCAACTGTACAATATCACACAATAGCCCTCATACCTACACTGCACCACACATCACCACAGCACAACAACAATGACAACACTAACATACACACCTCCATAATCACAACAACACTACACTCAACACTACCACTCCTTTGCAACAACACAAACTACTATACATCACAGTACTCTATAACTCTACAAATCACCACACAATTCATCACACAACCACAACAACTGACGTCACCACCACTAGTCTGCCTATCATCATAAAGGTATCAGTAGGAAGGTTAAGCTGAGGGCTGGGGGGCTTGAGGTGATGAATGAGATACATAAAGCTGAAGGTTGGATAAACAAGCATCACATAATGGAAAGGTTAAATTGTATTACGGTATGATGTAGGAAGTCAGAGGTACGTACTGTTTAAAGTTATATTTATATTTTGATAATTGGGTATACTCTTATAATGTTGATAGCCATGGTGATTACCTTGAGGATAATACTACTATTAATAATACTAATACAAATACTAGTACTACTACTACTACTACTACTACTACTACTACTACTACTACTACTACTACTACTACTACTACTACTAATAATAATAATAATAATAAACGGAGAGCTAAATTAAGGCAATAAATACCTAATCCAGAGGAGAACCCAAATACAATATAAATCACCACGAACCATAAGAATAAATATTATTAGTATAAATAAATAGATGAAGCCAAAAAAAAAAAAAAAAACTGTACTAAGAAAATCATAAATCCAAAACTAGAAGCATAAAAAAAAAAAAAAAAAAATGTCCATAGAAATACGTTCATTTTTAGCCACAGAATATTGTGGACCATTTCAGAAATTGTCAAAAACAGTAAAATATAATAGTGTTGCCGTCACCACCTACCTACCTACCGTCACCAGGGAGTAAAAACTGTGTTGCTCTTGGCCAAGTTGTCAGCGTTACTCACCGCCTTTCTTACTCTGATACATGTGGACACTAACTCTTTTATGGGACCCTGCATGTACAGTTGTTGTCAGAAAATTAGAGGTAAAATGAGTCCTTCAAATATTGCCACGAAACACCAACCTATAAGGAAGGAGCTCGTTTCGTGGCATGGTTAGGTGAAATCAGAAGCCTCCATTTTTTTATACACGATCACAGGACAAGATCTTACTGTGGCTTCTGATTCCTCCTGACTATGCCACGAAACAAGCTTCTTCAGTAAAGGTGGTGTTTGGTGGCAATGTTTGAAGGACTCGCTAACCTCCAATTTTCTGACTATATATACATACATACAGCCAGGCTCGTTACTCACCAGTGCTCTGACATTTGAACGATCTCCAATGACTGATACTGTGGTTGTAAGTCTTTTAAACACTTTGATATTTGTAGTTTCTAAATTTCTAAAAGATCCAGACATTTGAATGGTACCTATCGACTCAAACATCAGAGTACTACATAACTGAGAATAGGGATTATAGCAAATCTATATATAATTAACCAAGTACTGAATTATTAAACTACAAGGTGTGATAGATGTTAGTATTGGTCATTCCATCCTGAGAATTTCAACTTCTTTCAATTAAAACTATTTTGTTGTAATATATATTTTTTTTTAGGGAAAGAAAGGTATACAGGGTTTAAGATGTATAGTTGCAATCAATAGTTTTCCCCATTCAAGGATTTCCAGGAGTCTTTACAAACATTATTATGAGGTTGAATGATGATTTTTTCTATCTCAACTGGGATTGACACAGGTTGAAAAAAGATGGTAAATGTACTATTGGCCACAACTGTACTTACCCATAATTATGTACTTTGTTACTCTTTGTTAGAAAATACAAACAATTGAGTTTTAATTAATAAAGCCATTTGATATTATGCTGTTTGTATTCTGACTGACTCCTAGGCATTTTTTTTTACTAAAGTTTATTATTCTATGCAATTGAAAGTTGAAGGTATATGTGGCCAGCTAATCTTTACCATTCCAGCAGCTCCCTTCTAGAGCGAGACAAAAAATAAATAAATAAATAAATAACTTTGGTAAAACAATATGAGCCGTGCATTTTGTGGCAATATGATTGGAGGAAAATCGATAATAATAATAATAATAGCAGTAGTAGTAGTAGTAACAGTAGTAGAAATGATAGTAGTAGCAGTAGTAGTAGTAGTAGTAATAGTAGAATGTATGTATTGTATTTCTCTTCATCCACAATATAAAATACAAAATTGTCATACTTTTTCATTGCCTCAGTATTTCATGGTTGCTTAAGAAACACCTGGTAACTTATGTCTCAGTTCTAAATATTTAATAGTGAATCTACAATCCAAAAATAAATATTGCTACCTAAAAAGACGTCCACTACAAACACACAGAAACACACATTAAATCTCAAATAGACACTGAAGGAGAGTCTAGTGGTGTGTGTGTGTGTGTGTGTGTGTGTGTGTGTGTGTGTGTGTGTGTGTGTGTGTGTGTATGTGTGTGTGTGTGTGTGTGTGTGTGTGTGTGTGTGTGTGTGTGTGTGTGTGTAAAGAGAGAGAGAGAGAGAAAGAGAGAGAGAGAGAGAGAGAAGGGTATATGCCTGTCTGTGTGTGTATATGTGTGTGTGTATATATAGGGTGGTGAGTGTGTACATTAGAGTATGTATATAGAGGGCTGGTGGTTGGTGGTACATCAAACCTTCATCATTACCTCTGCTCCATATTCACAAGCACATACAAACACATTAAAACCCTACAAGACAAACAGAGGGGCAGGCAAGTGTGTGTGTGTGTGTGTGTGTGTGTGTGTGTGTGTGTGTGTGTTATAAAAGGTTGTACTGTGTGTGTGTGTGCGTGTTATAAAAGGTTGTACTGTGTGTGTGTGTGTGTGTGTTTTATAAAAGGTTATACTGTGTGTGTGTGTGTGTGTGTGTGTGTGGTTGCTTGCATCATGCACCTCCACCACCAGAGGTCATCGGGCGGGGCCCACCCTCACCCAACACACTGGGGGGGGGGGGTCTGGGGGGCGGGGGGGGAGGGGGGGGGTCTGCAGCTGCACTTCTTTAGCCTGGGTGAGTACCGCTACCGTTTACCCTCCCTCCCTTCCTTCCTTCCTTCCTTCCTATACCTTCCAATTCATCCCACCGTCCTTTTAACTCTTATACAACTCATTTATCAACTCGGGAAAGACGTGGATGGCGACGTTATACTTGGTCTCTTAAAATAGTCATAACAGGAGGTTGAATTATAATATTGATTGTGTATATACAGATTAATTTTGATGAAGAACATGTTTTTTATTATGTTGATCTATAAAAATAAATCAATGTATTTTGGTAATATATCTAACATGGAAATAATTTTATTGGATGGAGAGGCTACTTCGATTCTTCAAGAAATACATGGAATTTTTTTTTTTTCTGAATTGATAATACAAATGTAATCAAAGTATAGAACTTCAATATGAACATGGTCCGTAGCGCTGTGTGGTAAGTAAGTAAGTAAGTAAGTAAATAAGTAAGTAAGTAAATAAGTAAGTAAGTAAGTAAGTAAGTAAGTAAGTAAGTAAGTAAGTAAATAAGTAAGTAAGTAAGTAAGTAAATAAGTAAGTAAGTAAGTAAGTAAGTAAATAAGTAAATAAGTAAGTAAGTAAGTAAGTAAGTAAGTAAGTAAGTAAATAAATAAGTAAGTAAGTAAGTAAGTAAGTAAGTAAGTAAATAAGTAAGTAAGTAAGTAAGTAAGTAAGTAAATAAGTAAGTAAATAAATAAATAAGTAAGTAAATAAGTAAGTAAGGGAGTGAGCGGGTTCTGGTCGGCGTGTGTTGTCGGTGTGGCGGCGGCGGCGGGGATGAACGGAGCAGCGGCAGCAACAGCGGTAGTAGCGGCGCCACAAGCAGAGTGAAGCGGACCACACCAACCCAGCCCAGCCCAGCCCAGCCCGGTGCAGTGCAGTGCTTGTTGCACCTCAGGCTTGCATGTTTTCATACGCCCGCCAGTGACGCCCATGACTGTGTGTGTACCTCATGAACTTTGGCACTCATGACTACAACTGTTATACGCGACCAGTTTCATTTTCAGCGGAAATGTGGCAGGAACGTGTTGTGTGTCTCCATGGAACTCACCTCATGTCATACCAATAGTTAACATGGCTGCTGTCTTTTGTATACAACATATATATATTTTATACGAGCAAATATACAGTATATTTGTAGGAATTATAAAAAAATAAAAGATTACCTGTGACAATAAATGAATATAGTGGGTAGGGAATATAATGCTATCAATGTCCTTAGGTCACACAACAATGAATGTTTTGACATCGAACGAGTGACATGATAAAGTGAAGTTATTATAACAACAGCAATGTTGATGTATTGTATTTAAACAATATGAAAATTCACAGTGAAAAATTAAAAAAATCTAATACTGAAAAGAAAAATTCACACTAAAAAAATTAAAAAAATCTAATATTGAAAAGAAATACTCATACCAATGCCTTGAAAACCCCATGTATCAATAGATCTTAGACTAGTGTAGAATAAGTATGTAATTTATTTGTATAGATGATTAACTCCTCACACACCTGTAACCTTATAATAAACCACACAGTAATGAAGTGATGGATAACGTGAATACATCAGACCCTCAGATGTGTTACTGGAATAGGTAGTACAGTGTTGGTGATAAATCTGGAGCACCTGCTTCCTCCAATTTATTCTACACAACAGGGCACCTATATTTTTGTTAATCTGATCTTGTTTCCTGGCATACTATGGAGGAATCAAGACGCTCTAATGTACCACCAAAAGTGCATTAGCCTCTTATTAAATGACCTTGAACCAGTGCAAGAGTAAGTCTGGTCTTGGCTATATTACTAAATTGTCCAAAAAAAAAGGAAAATGAAGCACATGCAGACGAGTGCGAGTGCGTGTGTGTGTGTGTGTGTGTGTGTGCGTGTGTGTGTGTGTGTGCGTGTGTGTGTGTGTGTATGTGTGTATGTGTGTGTGTGTGTGTGTGTGTGTGTGTGTGTATGTGTGTATGTATGTGTGTGTGTGTGTGTGTGTGTGTATGTGTGTGTGTGTGTGTGTGTGTGTGTGTGTGTGTGTGTGTGTGTGTGGTTCGTGGCACGAGCCCTAATATACACAGCTTTGGTTGAAGCTCTAAACTGTCCAATTAACCAACAAACTAATTCCAATGGAGATCTTATTATCCATTGATTTACTGTCTCTAGGTATTCGAAGCACACCTAGATACTTATTTGTTCTTATGACTGTACTAAATACATAAACATACTAAATACATGAACATATATATTGCATTTAAAATTATCATGCTCCTGAATATAAAGAATCATGCTATTTTAATATGTAATGATGAGCTAATGCACAGACTGGGGGAAGATAGACATTTATTAATACGTGACGACAAAACTGAATATTCCACAAGCAAGGTAACAAGAGAAAAATGTATCAACATGTTCTACCTTCACTCGGTACGATACCAAACGAAATAAATATGAGACGTCAGAAAATTATACACCTTTCCTGTTACATTAGCTGTGCACCTCGTAGCTTATCACTCAGAGGCGTTCATTAGCAAGACAGGTGTGTTATTTTCATATCCTTGCTTGCATTTCAACCTGGTGGGTAATTTTATTGAATCCGATTTTTAGGTGTAATAAATACACTTTTGGTATAGTCAGCAGTATAAGTTAACTTCATTTCCACCTGTGATAGTATGAGGCTAGTGATGTTGAAACACTAGTTAATATATATATATATATATATATATATATATATATGCTATTAGAATAGAAGCTTGTTCTGTGTAACTATTTGGTCATATTAATATTATTAATTAAAAACATGGAATGGACGCAAATATATGTTGCTGACTGTACATTAAAATACATTAGAGCATTTTGTTTCCTACTGAGTATCATAATATGCTCTTATCTATGTCGGTCTAACTTAGGGTCGTATACAGGAACATTCATGGTTTATACGATGGTGTGGTACTGACACGATGACTCCAATACACACACACACGACACGACACCACACCATCGTATACACCACCAATGTTCTTGTCTACTGCCTTAGTATTATCTGGATCTCAACACAATTTAGCGGTTCCAAGCCATTATTAGTTCTCATCTTTATTAAAATAGAAAAAAGAAGACAAAAATATGAACATAGAGGAGAAGCTACAGGAGTTTTTATTGTCGACTGTACATGTGTGGTGGGTTGATGTTCTGACCTACCTGCCTGTCTACCTGTCTACTTGTATGTCTACCTACCTACCTGTTTACCTGTCTACCTACCTGCCTGATTGTCTATCTGTCTGTATGTCTGCTTTTCTGTCTATCTGCTTGAATACCTGCCTGTCTACCTACCTGCCTGCTTGTCTGCCTGTCTACCCGTCTGTCAACCTGCTTGTTTACCTGTCTGCCTGCTTACCTGTCTGCCTACTTACCTGTCTGTCTACCTGCCTGGTGGAGTAATTATAGGTCAGACCGTTATAACTAATCTCAGACGATGATTTCCTACCTCCCGCTGACCTCCTCCACCCAACCATATCCATCCCTCCCCCCCCCTCCTCTCTCTCTCTCTCTCTCTCTCTCTCTCTCTCTCTGTCTGTGTCTCTGTCTGTGTCTCTTTCTCTGTCTCTTTCCTCTTTGTTCTCTCTCTCTCTCTCTCTCTCTCTCTCTCTCTCTCTCTCTCTCTCTCTCTCTCTCTCTCTCTCTCTCTCTCTCTCTCTCTCTCTCTCTCTCTCTCTCTCTCTCTCTCTCTCTGTCTGTCTGTGTCTCTTTCTCTGTCTGTCTGTGTCTCTGTCTCTGTCTCTCTCTCTCTCTTTCTCTCCCTCTCTCTCTCTAAAACTGGATAAATGTAAATATGTAAATAGATATAAAAATAACAAATGTATATAAATATAGCACATAAACAACATATGAATAGATAGATATATTATTTAAAAACATGTATGATATGTAAATGAAAAACTGACAAATAATAATGGATAATTTACACATCTATAATTATCTAAAGAAAGAATAATACAAAAGTTTATTACGAAGAAAATATTGGACAATGAACAAATGTAATATGTTTTTCAAATTCTCTTCTAATAATTATAAATGCATAAGTGAATTAAGTGACCCTGTGATGTAGTCAGAAAAATGGAGGTAAACGAGTCCTTCAAATATGGCCACACAACATACACCTACATGGAAGGAGCTTGTTTCGTGGCATAGTCAGGAAGAATCAGAAGTCACCAATTATCATACACGATCACAGAGTTCTTAAGAAAGTGTGCCTTCGATTTTATCATTAACAATATTTCCCTCCTGTCATGATCTCCTTTCACCTGTACACCAAGACAAAGCATGTTATTTATCTTTGGTTGGTTTGTGTACTTTCAATAGGACTTCGGAATACATCTACTTTCTCTGTGAAGGGATACATCTACTTTCTCTGTGAAGGGATGTATCTACTTTCTCTGTGAAGGGATACATCTACTTTCTCTGTGAAGGAATACATCTACTTTCTCTGTGAAGGGATACATCTACTTTCTCTGTGAAGGGATACATCTACTTTCTCTGTGAAGGAATACATCTACTTTCTCTGTAAAGGAATACATCTACTTTCGCTGTGAAGGGATACATCTACTTTCTCTGTGAAGGGAGGCATCTACTTTCTCTGTGAAGGGATGCATCTACTTTCTCTGTGAAGGGATACATCTACTTTCTCTGTGTAGGGATGTATCTACTTTCTCTGTGTAGGGATGCATCTACTTTCTCTGTGAAGGGATACATCTACTTTCTTATGGCCACGACTGTACAAGATAAAATGCTATAGTGTTGAGGAATGGGTTTAATCAATCGGGAAATATATTGTATTAACCCTTAGTGTGGTAATATTAAACTTTCTCTTTTCGATGGATGAAAAACTCTCTTCGTTACTCAGTTCCCATTATTATTTTTCAAGGCGAAAGTTAACAACGAAGAGCCTTTTCCTCGAGTAAGTCGTTTGAGGGGAGATTCTTTTGTTGTTTGGGAATTGGGAGGCTACTGATTCCTCCAAACTATGCCTGGAAACAAACGACCTCAGTGTTACTAATAGGAGATCTGTTTCGTGGTAAAATTTGGAGGAAACACAGACCTTCCAATTCACCAACAAAAGAATCTCCCCTTCATAATACCAACAAGCCTTAGTGTCCATAGGTGTTTTGTGGCACACTGCAACAACAACAAACAAACACTGACAATCCAAATGTACAGTTGTAGTTTTGTATTGTAATGTTTCGTTACTATTACTCTGGTTGGAGAAGAAAAAATATCCCATTTGAACACGTTACAAAAATTATTATGCACAAAAAACTAGAGAAATGGTGGTGTCGTAAATGAGGTTCTTGTAAATGTCGTAAATGTGTAATTGATTGATTGATATCAGGCGCCGCAACAGTGAGGTCATATAGTGCCAGAAAAAGGTGATAGAGAGGCGAGACAGCAAGTAGGAAGGAAATAGAAAGAAAAGAGGGACAGTTGAAAAACTAAATAAGCAAGTGGCTGGGGTCGAAGGGGTGCCCAAACCCTTAAAGTATTGCCCACATCACTAATGCAGGCAATACTCCCCTACGGGATCGTAAATGAGTCAATGGGGTTCTTGTAAATGTCGTAAATGAGGGTCTTGTGGTGTCGTAAATGAGGGTCTGTCTGTCTTCAGCTTCCTTCCATGATTAATTACAAAGTTCTTCTGCTCAAATCTCTTCACTCTATAGTCACACCTCTCATAACTTTAAAAAGGGGATAGTATACATTTGGTACATCAGAGTGTCTTGTTGATTCCTCCAAAGTTTACCAGTGAACAAGACCAGATTAACAGAAATAATGATGACCTGTTTCTTGGAAGAGTTTAAAGGAATCAGTTACTCCAGATTTACTAACACAGTACTTATAATTTTCACTGGTGGAAATGCATTGGTTCTCTTCCACCAGACATATTTTATAAACTCAAATGCATTCCGGTGATTATAATTTATATTGCTGAAAATTACCAGGTTGGGCAAATATCTGGTGTAAATTATCTTGGTTTGCATTCCATTAACAAAGGAAGGAAATGAGAGCCGGTACATATTCACCAGTACAAAAAACAATAATAATAATAATAAATAATAATAATAATAAATAATAATAATAATGATAATAATAATAACAATAATAAATAATAATGATAATAATAATAACAATAATAAACAATAATAAAAATAATAATAATACTGTAATGATACTACTACTACTACTACTACTAATAATAATACTTTTATGATAATAATAATAATGATAATAATAATGATAATAATAATAATAATAATAATAATAATAATAATAATAATAATGATAATAATGATAATAATGATAATAATAATAATAATAATAATAATAATAATAATAATAATAATAATAATAATAATAATAATAATAATAATAATAATAAAATAAAAATTCAAATATAACACAGGAAATGAAAAAAAATATAGATTATCTTTCAAAACTCAAGATGGAAAATATTGCTTTGAAAATATATTGAGAGTTTTAGGCAGACGAAAAGTGCGACCATATAAAGTGAAATATTTTGTATATTTTGTGGGACGATCGAAGGTTTCCAAGACCAGGCGAGATACAAATTATATATATGGGTAGAGAGGAAAGTGTCGAAACCAGAGGCTGTTAAGGGAACCTGTGATGTAGTCAGAAAATTGGAGAGATACGAGTCCTTCAAATATTGCAACGAAACACACACACACAACGTTACTCTCAAGTCAAGGGGTTTAATCTTATGTTACGATATTTTTGATGCTGAAGTATCGAATGGCTATGAGTACCTGAGGTGATTGTGCATACATTTAAAGAGTCATACACAGACCACCAACCTTATATTTAATGTTTTAGAGGGGTAAATATCCCCCTCCTCCCTCCTAGTAATGTAGAAGAGAAAATATTTTGACCTTCCCCTTATCGCATGTCCAATTTTTTATTTTTTTATTTTTTTTACCATTACGGGTTTGTTTGATTTTTACACTTGTCTAATTTTGGCAGATGTTGGTTGTGTTCAGTCATGACACACACACACACACATGTATATAGACAGCTGCCGCCTCCTGCCCTCCTCCCTCTCAGCCACACACACACACACACACACACTTTGCTAATGGGAGATAAAAATACAGCCCATGTTTGGTAACTGCAGTCTCCCCTTTACTCTCGTGTCAGGGGGTACAAGGGAGGGGGGAGAGGGAGGAGAGGGGGGAAGGATGGCTATGGAGGGGGGATGGAAGGGTAGAGAGAGGAAGAAGGAGGGGAGGGAGATGGGAAGGAAGGTAGAGAGGGGGAGGGGAGGGTAGAGAGGGGAAGGGAGGAAGGGAGTAGAGGGAGAATGAGATATAAAGGAAATGAGGAAGGTTAGAAAAGAGGAAGGGAAGGGAAGAAGGGAAGGAGGGAAGAGAGGGAGGGAGACATAAAGGAAACGAGGGAAGAGGGAGAATGATAAATAAGGGAGAGGAGGAAGGTTAGAAAAGGAGAAGGGGAGGGAAGAGAGGGAGAAAAGAGATAAAGGAATGGAGGAAGGTTAGAATAGGGGAAGGAGGGTGAAAAGGAAGAGTGGGAGCGGGAGGGAGGGAGGGAGGAGACAAGAAAGGGAAAGTGAGAGGAAGAGGAGGAAAGAGACAATTAATGGGAGGGGAAGCAATGGGGGTGAAAGGAAGAGAGAGAGAAAAGGGATGGAGGGGGGCAATGGAAGGAAGAACTGGAAAAGGGGAGAAAGTGAAGTGAGGGGGGTGGGAGAGGACATGGAAGGGGAGGTGTACAATACAAGGGATTTAGAAGGGGAAGAATGAGAAAGCAGGGAGGAGGAGGAGGAGGAGGAGGAGGAGGAGGAGGAGGAGGAGGAGGAGGAGGAGGACAATGGAAGAACAGCACAAGAGAGGAAGGAGGGGGAGTTGTATAAGAGAGAGAAAGAGACAGAGAGGAAGATAAAACCAGAGAAAGGAGGAATCTTAATAATGACTGGAAGGGATACTCAAGGAAAGGAAAGGCAGGAAAGGATAGGGAAGGGAAGGGATGGGATGGGAAGAGAAAGGGAAGAGAAGGGATGGGATGGAAAGGAAAGGAAAGGGAAGGGATGGGATGGGATGGGAAAGGGAAGGGAAGGAAAGGAAATGGACTAGAATGGAAGTGAAGGGCAGGGGGCAAAGGTTAGCCAATGGGTGGGTGTTGGGTAGAGATGAGGGGCATTGGGTATAGACAGAAACACCACAAGAGGAAGAGAACCACAATGACATGGAAAGAGGAAGGAAGAAGGAAGGGGGTGATTTACGAAGGACAGGGAAGGAAGGGTAAGGCAGGGGGCAACAAAAGGGAGGAGGAGGAGGAAGGGGGAATGATTAAGCAAGGACAGGGCAGGGTAAGGCAGGGGGCAGGGTAAGAGTTTAAGGAGGAGGCAAGGGGGGAGAGAATTTAGTTAGAACAGGATAGGGTACGACAGGGGGCAGCAAAAGGGTGAGGGAGGAGGGAGGGAGGGAGGGGGAGGAGGAGGAGGAAGAAGAGGGGGGGAGGAAGAGAAGGAGGAGTAGGAGGAGGAGGGGGGGAGCAGGAATGGGGGAGGAGGAGGAGGAGTGGGAGGAGATAGGAAGAGGAAGGGGGAGGTTGTGTGAGAGTCGGGCACTACACACACCACCACAGCCACAGGGGGCCATGACTCAGTGCTTCTCCCCCTCGCCCCCCAGTCACACACGCCACGCCCGGGGGGGAAAATGGCGATCGAAGCTTGGGGAGGCAGTGATCCAAAGTCTGCTCACCAATCTATACTTAATGGATAGGATGGCAGGGGATGGCGGGGGATGGCAGGGGATGGCAGGGAATGGCGGGGGATGGCGGGGGATGGCAGGGTTGGCAGGGGTTGGCTGGGGTTGGCTGGGGTTAGCAGGGGATGGCAGGGGTTGGCTGGGGTTAGCAGGGGTTGGCAGGGGTTGTCAGGGGTTGGCTTGGCTTTAATATCGGGATGAGATATCACGCTCCAGGCATCAAAGATTTTGTTTTGTTTTTTCCCTCTGGTGACAATACAGAAGCTTTATAAATAATAGATGTTCACTTAGTAGTTTAAAAGTTTGGAGTATTATATCTAGGCTTGCATTCTATTGATTAAAAACAACAAAAAAACAACAACAACTATAATTACGAACCGAGATGATGAAGCTGGTGAACTAAAGTCAAGCTGGAAAAAATATCATTAAAAGGTCTCATAGAATCTGAGTAGTCGACAGTCAGTTAATTATTTTTCTAAATGATCAGGCTGCATTTGTCAGGATTTTGGAAGTTTGCAAATTCCCTTAACTATGACACCAAGTAGGTTTTTGTAGCACAGTGACGTGATGGTGACGTGTATAAATAAGGTGTCGTCATCTAGTGGAACAGAAGAGAAGCTGAAAACACCATGAAGCTCCACTGTCTCATGTGCGACACCCAATAGTCTCAGGGCCTTGCAAGAGTCACGGGCTACAACTGACAACCTACAGTCCTGAGGTCGAGGTATATATAAAAAAAATAAAAAATAAAAAAATAATAATAATAATAATAATAAAATAAAATAAAAAATGCAGTGGGTGCTGTGTTGTGGCAAAATTTAATGATTCAGCTGTCTTCAATTAGCAGGTCATATATATACTAGAGTCACCTAAACACGTACTATAAATAACTAGCGACATTATTTGCTTCTCTCTCCCTGACAATCACGACTTCATTGTAAAAGAAAATATCCATTGTAAAATCAGCATTATAAGCGAGTAATAATAGTTGGAAAAAGTGTTAGTAGGAACGCAACAATTATGAAATATATCGACTATCTAATTATCTACCTATTCTAAGAGGCTACGATTTTTTTTTTTTTTTTTTTTTTTTTTTTTTTTTTTTTTTTTTTTTTTAGGAAGGGAGAGAGGGTTTTAGAGGTAGGACAGGGCCAGGGGAAGGTAAAGAAAAAAGTAGAAGGGTTAAAGATAATGGTCTGACCACCTTGCTGTAGTTCACTTTTTAGTGGAGGAAGATGTTTTTGTGAGTGTGTGTATGTGTGTGTGTGTGTGTGTTTGTATGTGTGTGTGTTTGTATGTATGTGTGTGTGTTGTGTTGTGTTGTGTGGTCGTGGTGTGTGTAGATGCTTGGAAGTATGAGTGAGTGGCAGTGTGAGTAGTTGTTTATATGGGAAAGGTAGCGGAGCTTTTTTTTATATATATTTAATGTCACTTCCTTCACACTGAATGTCACTTCACTCACACTGAATGTCACTTCCTTCACACTATGGGTCACTTCCTTCACACTATGTCACTTTCTTCACACTATGAGTAACTTTCTTCACACTATAGCACTTCCTTCACACTATGACACTTTCTTCACACTATGAGTAACTTTCTTCACACTATGACACTTTATTCACACTGAATGTCACTTTCTTCACATTATGGGTCACTTCCTTCACACTATGTCACTTCCCTCACACTGTATGGCACTTTCTTCACACTGTATGTCACTTCCTTCACACTATGTCACTTCCTTCACACTATGTCACTTCCTTCACACTATGTCACTTCCTTTACACTATGAGTCCCTTTCTTCACACTATGGGTCACTTCCTTCACACTATGTCACTTCCCTCACACTATATGGCACTTTCTTCACACTATGTCACTTTCTTCACACTGTATGTCACTTCCCTCACACTACGGGTCACTGATTTTGCCTCACAGTTTTGCAGAATCATACAACTCCCAGACGCCGACATCTTACCACGTTAAGGACCCTGTGTGATAGTGTATGAGGGTTGGGTGGCTTCTGATTCCTCCTGACTATGCCACCAAACAAGCTCATCCAATGTAGATGGTGTTTCGTGGCAATGTTTGAAGGACTCACTCGCCTCCAATTTTCTGACTACATCACGAGGGTACTTAAGGGGACAGTAAGTATATATCTTTGGTTCATTGGAGCGTTTTGATTCCTCCAAAGTACACCAGGGAACAGGTCCTCACTAACACAATTTAATGGTGGTCTGTTGTTGCTTGGAATAGTTTGGGGGAATCAGTTGCTCCAGATTTACCACCAACACTGTCCAACTCCCCTTAACATAAACCTGGAATTATGAGGTCGTAAAGAGTCTGGAATCGCCACTGGAAGACCTGGAATAAGAGGAGCCACCGCTGGACCTGACTTCCTGGACCTGGAGTGGCTATTCTTTAAAAAAAAATCCAGAGTAAATTTTTTTTAATACTTTTTTGAATCCCTGTATTTTTTTTTTTTTTTTTTTTTTTTCAAAGGAGAATTAGAATTATCATCTGTTATTTGGCATATACGTTAAGAGGGTAAATTTGTAGCAACTCATTCCTCCTCAATCTATTCCAAGTAACGACCCACCATTATATTTATTTTTGTTACCCTGGTCTTGTGTCCTGGCATATATATTCTTTGGAGGGATCAAGACACATTAATGTATCAAAAGTGAATTACCTCCGAAATAATCCACATTCTCCGCGAAAAAGTCGATCATGCGATTCCTCCCAACTATTTCAGGCAACAGGCTAATGCTCTATTTTGTTAGCCTGGTCCTGTTTCCCAGTATACTGTGGAGGAATCAAGACACTCTAATGAATCAAAAGTAAATATCAACTTAATAGTTTACACTGTTTGCGATAAAGGGTATATAAAGATATCATGTTATAAGGAAGGCATAATATTTCTGAGAATTAAGAGGCTACTGTTTCCTCCAGACTGCCACAACAACAGCTTGTATATTGAGGGAGAATCAGTGAGCCTTCAACTCATCCACATCACAACATGACTGACCCCTTGACCTTCAAGTTCAACCACAATCCAATATCCACCAACACTTTCCTTTCATCGTTCGTGCAAATATATCAGTATCATATCAAAATATAATCATACAACAACACCTTACGTCAACTCAACTCCCTTAAATATTATTATGATGTGCTGCAAAGTCATATACGTGCTTTTCTAGATTACCAAGATATTTACTAAAATGAGTATCATAATAAAATATAATCATACCACGAGGTGCTGCAAACCATACACGTGTTGTTCTGTATTTCCAAAAAAATTACTACGACGGAAGGAAAGTGTTGCTGGATATTGATTGTGGCTGTACCTCTCTTTGTGCTATAATATTTTTGAAATTGTTTTTGATTTACTATTAAATAAATAAAATACATACATAAAAATAACTAGATAGATAAAAGGGATATAGGCCTATATACTGTTTACCCATTAATTTTTTTGAAAGAAAGTTTGATTTTTATATTATTCAAAGGCTGATGAGTTACTACATTTTCATCTGGCAATCATCGAGATAATTTGAGTATAGAAGGAAGTATTGTATTTGGTTAATGGTTACATATATAGGTATTTTAAAAATAATATGTAAATATATAATAGATATGTAAATACAACAATATATACATATATAAATATCAATGTCAATAGATAGACAATAGTTTATAATAATATAATTTTATCATTTGAGTCTTGGTGTCGATTTTGTTTAATGGGTTCTGATTAACTTCAGACGATTACACACACATAATCATAACTAACTCCAGGTGAACTTATTCGAAGAGGAAATCACCGCCATAGTGTAGGAAGACTAGAGGAAATAACCTGGATTGTTATTTCTCTCACAGACCTTGGTGACTCGTTACAATAAACATAACCAAAACACACCAAACCATTCCAATCATAAATATTCCTAGCCTAACCTAACATAGCATAACTTGTTCTTGCCTAACCTAACACAACCTAACAAAACATAACCCCAAAGCATAATCCAAGCATTACTTGTCCTAGCCTAACTTAACCTAACATAACTTGTTCTAGCCAAACCTAACATACCCTAACAAAAAATAAGCCCAAATAACCTAACGTAACCTAACCTAAGAAATGAAGATTATGGGAAAGCTGGTATATTTGCATCAGGTTGAATGATACTGCACTGATAAAAACTTGTTCAGGCTTTGTAGAGTTGAAGAAGGAAGATTGTTTACTCCCTCATACTCGACCACACACACCTTGCTCAAGTAATGGAAGAGAGATATGAATGAATGATAGTAAAATATGTAACGACGAAGATGATTGAGAGATGAGTTGTTAGGAAATTGTAATCATAATGCAAAATACTGATTAAGCAGAGGACTTTATGGTGAACTCAAGGCGTGTGATTGAGTGTACAGTCAACAATAAAAAAGCATTGGAACCACCTTTACATTAAAAATTAACTAAAATCATTTATAGAGAAATTCCAATACTTATTTTGCCGACTGTACCTCCAGCCAGTAACAAATTATAGGCACAATTTTTTCCGTCCTCCGTCTGTGTTGTGGTTTTCTGCTTCCTCCAGTTTGTATTCCTGTTTGACTCCCATTTCGCGATATAGAAAAAAAATAAAAAATAGAAAGACTAACTGCTTGGCTGACTGCTTGGTTGGCTGTGTGGCTGACAGGCTGTGTGTGTGTGCGTGTGTTTGGCTGGATGGCTGGCTGGCTGAGTGGCTGTGTGTCTGGGTAGGCCTATAGTGACTTTAGCGGGGTTCAACATGGCCGCCGCCTCCACAACAACAACACGCTGAATGGTAAACTAACTAACAGGCTGGCTGGCTGGTTGTAGTAGTAGTAATAGTGGAAGAAATAGTAGTAGTAGTAACAGCAGTTGTAGCAATAGTATAGTACAGGTAGCAGCAATAATAGTGGTAGTAATAATAGTAGTAGTGGGAGCAGTAATAGTAGTAGTGGGAGCAGTAATAGTAGTAGTGGGAGCAGTAATAGTAGTAGTGGTAGCAGTAATAGTAGTAGTAGTGGTAGCAGTAATAGTAGTAGTAGTGGTAGTAATAGTAGTAGTAGTGGTAGCAGTAATATTAGTAGTGGTAGCAGTAATATTAGTAATGGTAGCAGTAATAGTAGTAGTGGTAGCAGTAATAGTAGTAGTAATGGTAGAAGTAATAGTAGTAGTAGTAGTGGTATCAATAATAGTAGTAGTAGTGGTAGATGTTACTGATATTGTTATTGTAATGGTAGTAGCAGTAGTAGTAGTAGTAGTTTGGGATAGCTATTGCAACGTTCAATTTCCAAGCAGTCATTTTTTTTTTAACGTACGGGGAAAGTAAAACCCATGTACAGTAAATCTCCACCATGCACCCTCAATATATTTTTCGAAGGGTCACGTTCAGGTTAGTTATAGACATTCATTCCAACGTTTAAATAAAGTAGCGAGTGTCTGTCTTCTACTCTACACATACAGCTTTCCCTCTCGTATTATTATTTTGCAGAATGAACACAAAATAAATTCATACATAGAAAATACGAGTAAAAAGTATACGTATACTTAGACCTTCACAGACATACGAGTACATATAAAAATTTACAGTAGAGCCTCTGCAAATGTGATACTGTGTTGTGTTGGCATATTTCTAGGCTCCCGAATCTCACCTAATGTCCTACAAAACAAAAGCAGACTCTTTACTGTATTATTATTGAGGTTGTGATTCTTGGCACAAGTTTGGAGGAATATATAGGAAGTGTTTGAAATTAGCTAAAAACAAAATCTTATATAGACTCCCTTAAATTGTGTGTGTATGTTTTTTTTTTTTTTTTTTTTTAATACTAATTCTGACAGGTTCTTTCTCCTCTGTTTTTTCATTACCTCTTCTGCCTGTATACTGTAGAATCAAAGCTCCAATGTATTACGAAGTTGGTAACGTAGCAGTAGGTTATGTGGAGACGTGTTTGAAAATTGTATACATGACTCTCCTCCACTACCTTGTCTGTTTCTTATCTCTGTCTCTGTCTCTTCTTCTTTTCACACACACACACACACACACACACACTCAATTTCCCCTTCTTCACACACACACACACACACACACTTTATTCTATCTTCTTCACACACACACACACACTATAACAAACTTCAAAATATTTCCCAGTTTCCCCTACCTATATAATTTTATGAAGTGGGATGTGGAGGGGCAGGTTGTGAGGTGTGTGTGTGTGTGTATATGTGTATATGTGTGTATGTGTGTGTGTGTGTGTGTGTGTGTGTGTGTGTGTATAGGGACGTCACAAGGGTATGTAAGTGTTAGCAGGCTGACGTTTGGAGAAGACTGCCCCCAAATCACCCCTCCTAGACGCCCCCCTCACCATCTCTCCTTCCTGTCCCCCATTACCTCTCCCTGCCTCATCATCCATCCCTGTGGCCTCCCATTACCCCTTCCAGATGCCCCCCTTATCATCCCTCCTTCCTGTTCCTTCCCTCATCATCCATTCCTCCAATCCCCCATCAACCTCCCTCTTGTTTCCCATTATCTTCCCAGTCTCTATCATCCCTCCCTCCTGTCCTCATCATCCCTCCCTCCTGCCCCCCTTCATCCCTCTCCTATCCATATTACCCCTCCCTGCAGTCCCTTCATCACCCCTCCCTGCCTCCCTGCCTCATCATGATCATCCCTCCCTCCTTTCCTTATTACCAATCCCTGCCTCATCATCCTTCCCTGTTGCCCCCTCCCCTCCATCATCACTCCTCCTCCATTCCATCTTGCCCCATCATCCCCCCAACCCCTATTACCCCTTCCTCCAACCCCCCATCACCCTCCCTCCTTCCCCCTACATCCTTCCCAACCCCTATTACCCCACCATCACCCCTCATTCCCACCTTCACCATCCCTCTCCCAAGTGGTTTTCACACAAGATGTTTTCCTCCATCCTCTGTTCAAATTAAACCAACCCACTCCGTCGTCCTGTTAGTCTCTGAAAACATACAAGACACTTTCAAATCTGCGTGAGAAAACATCTGACCCAAGAATGAAGGCTGGAGGGCAAAGGAAGGAGGAAATGTGTGCTAGTGTGATGGGCCCTTAACCCAGTCTCCACCCTCCTTCCTCCCTACATACAGTCTCTTCCACTAAATATATCCAGCGTTGCCTAAGCTGCCTCACCCATTCTGCTTTTCGCTTCACCAAACTCAATCTCAAAATGGCCCTTAAACACCGGTCAGGCCAAAATTTGTTCAACCATTAAATTACATAGACAGTTTTGTGTTTAGGAAAAGTAAAGTACAGTAAAGGAAGGAAGGAAGGAAAGAAAAAACCCTGAAGCCGGCATTTCAGATTTTACTCCCAGGACAGACAGGGACGCCGGCTACCATCTTGGACTCTACCACCACTACCACTACCACCACCACCTACCCTATACTACATACACCTACCAACCACTCCAGCCACTGTAAAGCAGAATAAGTTGATACACGAAAAAAGCGACACACCACGCACGTCATGATTACAAACGTGTATGTATGTCTATTACGACGTGTTTGTTATGAGCAAGCAAGCACACTGGTAGCTAACACCTCCCACCTCCCACTACCACCACTACTACTACTACCACCACAATCCCCCTTCCCACCCCACCCGGCCGGCTTTTCACCCCACAGCCGTCGTCCGTCCTAGGATACCATAGACGCCGGGTAGGGAGGCCGCCATTTTGCTGTAGGGATACGCATGGATCGATTCCCAACGCGTAGGGCAAGAGACGCCACCACCACCACCACCACCTACACTACCACCAGAACCCGTCCCTCCCTCCCTCCCCCCTCTCTCTACTATCCCTCCACTCCCTCTCCTCTATCCACCAACACTATACAAACTCCTACTAAAAGCTTCTTCCTGTAGGGTTTTAAGACTGTAGTATATTCAGTGGGTTTGTATGTGCTGCAAGGGAAAAAAAACGAAAAAAAAAAAAAATGGTGTTTACATGTGCTTGAAGAAGAAAATAAAGAAAGGAGATAAGGAAAATGAATAATGCAGAAATTGGCTTCATCCTTCCAAAGCCTGTTGTTTGATGTATAGAAGCCACTAACTAACTAACTACCCTTCGAAATGTAACCTATGTATGTAGTACTTTTAAGCCAAAATAAATAAATACATAAACAAAATAATATAAGTATAATCCATTCAATATAAAAAAAGAAGATACGAATATCCAAAACACAAAACTCTGCATCATTCCCACCCCAACTTGTTCCATGTAGTAACTAAGGGTTGTATAGATATTCTCATTGGTTGGACTGACATTATTTTTTGGCTGTTCTGGGAAAACGAAAATTGACTCAATTAATTAAAACCCATAGACATTTGGCCTCACTTCACCGTAGCCAGGCAGCGACAAGTGGAAGCCACACATTGTTAAGGGGTTTATTTGTTGGTTTGTAGGTGTTTTTAAATATATACATATGAAAAAAATTACACACACACACACACACACACACACACACACACACACACACACACACACACACACACACACACACACACACACACACACACACACACACATCTACACACCCACACACATACATACAAAACTGAAAACTGAAATCAAAACAAAATTTGGCTTTATTTCACTGTATATTTCAAGTAAAAATTCAGTGATATACAGAGATGTTACATACGCCAATACAAACATGGAAAAATGACACAAATATGACGTGCGATAATTGGCTTCATAAATTAACACCAACTTATTCCTTCATTACTCTGACAGGATAAACATTTGTGTATTTTGAAATCATGAGGAAGTTTATGACACTCTGATATACATAGAATATTCCATCTGTTGTATAAAATCGCTTAGTGGTAGTCAAAAGTGAAATGACAAGCAATTATTGATATCCTTTTTTACTGTTTTGCCAGCAGGTTAAAATCATTTAGGCTTCCACAGAATCTAAATATTGTAAATAATGATAAAAGTTAGTTCAAATTGGTATGTCACTCTAATGGTTATAAGGAAGATAAAGTGTAAATAATCAATAGTATGTCTACAGAGATAAGATGATGGTTGCATTAAGTATCTACTGTTAAAGGGGTCATCGTAGCAACCATCGTCATCACATACACTATGATGAGGTTTTCTATATGTGGAAGGTGAGGCAGACAACTAATTAACAACAACAACAACAACAACAACAACAACAACAACACCAACTATCCAACCAAACACACAGTCAACCAGCCAGCAAACCATCCAGTCAACTAACCAGCCAACCTGCAAACCAATCAACCAACCAACCAACCAACCAACCAACCAGTAAATCAACTAAGCTAACAACCAGCAAACCACAAAGTAAATCAGAAAACCAACCAACCAACCAACCAACCAACCACATAGGACTATATAACATTGCAAGAGGGTCATGTTGGTGTTGGTGTTGGTGGTGGTGGTAATGGTGGTGGTGGAGTTGGTGGTGGTGATGGTGTTGGTGGTTATGGTGTTGGTGATGGTGTTGGTGTTGGTGTTGGTGTTGGTGTTGGTGGTGATGGTGTTGGTGTTGGTGTTGGTGGTGGTGTTGGTGGTAGAGTTGGTGTTGTGTGACCCGCCCCTTCATTTCCCTCTCTATAATACAGCGTGGGGATATAAATAACAGGTAGAGAGCCTCACACTTCCTTCCTTTCCTTTCTTCTGTATCAACATATGCCTGGTTTCAACACGCCAGGACCTACACACAGTTGCACACACTAAGTATCAGCATGTCACTAACAACACACACACACACACACACACACACACACACACACACACCAGAATTCAGTACATTATAAGCATCTCATACTCTAGTTTTCAGCACTCAAAAACAGTATTAAAATCAGTTCTCAACACACACACACACACACACACACACCACCAACAAGGTCTTACTGAATATAACATAACGTGAGAGTCGCTCGCCTCCATTTTGATGCCACCACTTCAGTATCTCTCTCTCTCTCTCTCTCTCTCTCTCTCTCTCTCTCTCTCTCTCTCTCTCTCTGTTACCTTTATCTCACTCTGACACCTTTCACCCTGTCGACACACACACATACACACACACACACACACACAAACACACTCTTACACTTACTCTCACACACACACACTTTCACTTTCTTTCTCTCTCTCTCTCACACACATACTCTGTAACACAGACACACACACACACACACACACACCCATAAAACATTATATAGAGTAAAAGTTCTGGATAACCCAAGGTATTTTTTTGTGTGTGTATCATCTACCTTTGAGAACCTACTCCTCCTGATGTGATGGTGTCAACTTTATAGAGGCGACCACCGGGGGATTCTCACGTCACTGGGAAAACACCATGTGGTACAGTATCTCGTTTAAGGGGAGTTTTTGAGATAATGATTCCTCCAATCTATTCCAGGCAACAGGATACCCTAATTTTTCTTCATCTGGGTCTGTTTCCTGGCACACTTTGGAAGAATCAAGGCACTCTAATGTACCAAAAATGTATTACCACCTCAAGGGACCCTGTGTGATGATGAGTGTGTTTGGTACATTGAAGTGCCGTGATTCCTTCAATTTAGGCTAGGAAACTGGACCAGAACAACAAATATAATGATATTCTGTTGCTTGGAATAGTTTGGAGGCCTCATGTTGTTCCAGAATTACTAACACAAGACTTCCCCTCTTAAGGACACTCACGTAACCTTTTGTTTTTTGGCACTGTTTGCTTTAAGGGGGAAGTTCTGTGTTGGTAATTCTGGAGTAACTTAATCCTCCAACCTATTCCAAGCAACAGAACACTATTATGTTTGCACTTCTGGTCCTGTTTCCTGGCGTACTTTGGGGGAATCAAGGCACTCCAATGTACCAAAAAAGAATTACCTCCTTAACTAGTGACCTTCAGTTCTCAAACATCACGGGCCGCTAGACAGGTTCTTCTGAGTCTGGTGGTGTGTTTATAAGTTGCAGAGGAGAACATTTAATATCAAGGTGAGTAAATGTTTTTGCGTGAATTTTTTTTTTTGCGAATTTTTCTTATAATTATGGGGAGATTTTTTTTTGTTGGTGAATATTTGCGTGATTTTTCTGATTTTTTTTTCATTCTATATCTAAGGGGAGATTTTTTTGTTGGTGAATATTTGCGTGATTTTTCTGATTTTTTTTATCCTATATCTAAGGGGGGGATTTTTTTTTTTTTTTTTTGTGGGTGAATTGGAAGGTCTCTGATTCCTCCAAAGTATGCCATGAAACTGTTCCCCGATTAGTACCATTGATGGAGTCTGTTTGCTGGTAAACTTAGGAGAAATCAGTAGCCTTTCAATTCACCAACAAAACCAAAGAAAGAGACCCGCTAATTGTCTTCATTACATTTATCGAAAAAAAAAAAAATCGATACAATAATTATAGATTCAAAGGCGCAGGTACATTATCACCAAGAGAAAAAAAACAAAAACAAAACAAATAACAAACGAAATATTGTATAAGTGTTAAGATGATACTGATTCCTCGAAAGTTGAGTTTATTTTTTATTTCATCTTATCTCTTATAACTGTAGAAAAAAAGACCCCTCGTTTTTACAGTAATTGTCTGCCAAATTGTTTCTGTACCTAGACTAAAAAACAATAAAAAAAATACATATATTTATAGATACATATAAAATGAAAAATTAATAATCAAATAAATTAATACACTTAACTTCATGAGCATAAATAAAAAAAAAATCACTGTTGCCATTTTCTCTATAATACCAAATAACAATATCAAGGACCAACCACAGAGACGAAACTTTGCAGAGAAAATGTTCTTATATACTTAGCATTAATCTGAAATCGTATACAATATTGATGGGTACACAGTTTTCCTTGTCATTGTGATCGGGTTACAGGACTTGGGTTCAGTCTATTTGTATCTCTGAATATTGTAAATGAAAGACAACTATTAGATATTATTGTACAGACTAAAATATATAAGATTTCAGCAGCTGTTTAAGGACATTAATATCAACCAACCATTGCATACGAATTATAATATTTAAAATTGACATTGTATATTTGGAATGAAAACATAACTCCCATGTGCTCTCTCTCTAACTCTCTCTAACTCTAACTCTCTCTCTAACTCTAACTCTCTCTCTAACTCTCTCTCTCTCTCTCTCTCTCTCTCTCTCTCTCTCTCTCTCTCTCTCTCTCGATAAGAAAGATAAAAAAATGGATAAAAAAATATTCAGGTAAGATTATTGTAATACGCTTACATCACGTGTCCAATGAAAAACCCAAATGTAGGTATTGGAGTGAAAGTGTGTTACGTCGGTATAAAAATCACCCAGGAACGACGAGAATAAAAACTGGTGAAACGACTCGGAGAGGTTGGAAGGAATGCGGCGCTCCCAACACAACACACATAAGGCAAGTCATGTATGTGTGTGTGTGTGTGTGTGTGTGTGTGTGTGTGTGTGTGTGTGTGTGTGTGTATGTATGTATGTTGTGGTGGTGAAGTGGAAGCTATAGTAAGACTCCTTCAAACTATATCACAACACACACACACACACACCACCTTACTCCATGCCATGATGGGTATATACGTGCTGTTGTTTGGCATGGTGTGAAGGACTCATTAACCCCACTACTGTATTTATTTGCCCACAACATTGTACCCCTTTTAGTAGTAGTAGTAGTGTATTTCTTTCTTTCTCTCTCTCTCTCTCTCTCTCACACACACACACACACACATTGGAGTATATACCTACCTAACCCAACTGTGCAAAAACTGTTAATGGAAACTATGCTGAGAATTCCCCATCCTATATTAATAATAAATGCAAAGCTAACAGCAAAATCCACTCAGCGTCCGGGGCTGAATATTATTATGTGTTCTTCTAAATGCTGGTTCAGTCTCTGGTCATAAGCCACCATTTAGCTACATAAAACAGCCTCTCCTCTGGTACCATTATAGTTGTAGCATTTGGAATATTCTCTCCATTCCACATGGCTCTTTGCAGTGCACATGGAGGTCGGATCATTTTGGAGATGGTGACATTTCCAGTGCGGACTCGTGTATCTGTAATTTCACGAGTGTCCGTCCGGTTTGGGATAAAACTGCGACGGTGTGTATAGAATAGAATTATAGAATTATTATATTCCTCCTTCCACTTTACTTGTTCTGAAAGGTTGCTGCCGTTTGTTGAGGGTCGGAACTTTTGTCCGACACTAGACTTAGAAATGTGGAGCTAAAGTTTTTCCAAGCCTCTTGAATCGTAGTAACGTTGATTAAATTAATAGTGAGTGTGATAACTAAGTTCAATAATTAATTAACCTGCATATATCGTGCCTTTATAACTAATATATTTGCTGATTTCTTCATCAATATGTTGACTTAGCAGCAATGTACCGTGATTCCAAACCTTCGTATAACATGTTCAGCTGGATTTATTTACTCAGATTTCGGTTCCGAAAATATAGACGAGGAAATGTATTGGTGACGGTCATACAGTTTTCCTAAATACTTACTCTAGTTTTATAAAATGAACTATATATTTAATAAAACATATAATATATATATATATATATTTTTTTTTTTTTTTTTTTTTTTTTACGGGAAGCTCTGCTCGAGGGATACTCTTTACTATTTGTAAATTATTATTTTGTAAGCTGAAATTATCGATTAGAATTAATTTTAAACTCAACCATTATATCAAATTTAGAGATCACTAGTGACAACTCTTGTTCATAAAATTTTCATGTGAAAAGAAAGAAAACCAAACGGTAATCCAACAACAGGTTTTGGCAGATCAATACAACAGGTCGAGGAAGACGAGGTTACCCTGGTAAATTACAAAGCAACAATCCACTCAATATATTTCCTCTGGTGGTCAGGAAACTACAAGCGTCTCTCAACATGACTTCCTCTGCAATATTGCTTGTCATTGCATTGCCCTGGGCAGAGTGTGGCCTTGAAGGGACTGACTGGCTGTCTGCAGGAAGCCTCGCTTGTATCCTGGTGTGCTTAGATCAATAACTGTTACATCTATAAATGGTTGATGAGATGTTTTCCTTTATGCAATCAGCCTCGTCAATCCGGATGTAATTAATAGAAACTGAATGAGACAGCCCAAACTTATACATACTGAATAAATTAATAGGTTTGCATACAAATAAGGCACCTGGTAAGTGTATTATTGTATCAAAGAAATATATTGAACGGGTTAAATAAAAATACAGAAATACGAATTCATTACGGGTCACAATTAAAACTGAAAAGGGAAATATAGTTCCATGGTGTAAATATTTTTGACTTAAGTGGGTAACCTGGTGTGTATTCTGCCTTTGTGGTATCTATGATTATTTTTGTACACCTGCCATTGGATTCGTTACAATTCACCGACCTATGAGACTGACACTTTACAAACAACAATATAAGACTTTATTAGCCTTTTATGTTATATTAGAAAAAAGGCCGAGTTTTCAGACATCCTAAATACTATATACCATGAAGGTGAATTAACTGCACTCTGTCACGTGGCATTGGCAGAGAATTTCAAGGTATAACATTTCAAGCCTCTTTCAAGGTGTTCACGAGACAGAAAAAAATATACAGTAGACCAACAGGATATTAACAGGATATTAAGTATTGACATTGACGATAATCTTAAGGGGATGTTTTCTTGATTTGTTTTTAATTAAATTGGAAGGCTAATGATTCATCCGACTCGTACCAGCCAGAAAAAATAAGCCCTCAGTGGTATTAATAGGGGATCTGTTTCGTGGTATATATAGTGTGGAGGAATCAGAGTCCTTCCAATTCACCAACAAGAAAATATCCTCTTAAGGGGAGAGTTTAAGTTCCATCTAATTCACCCGCCGTCGCACCACACTCACTCTATGCTCTGATATGGGTCGTGTTTTGTCAAGAGTCGAAGGGAATGTTGTGTGTGTGAGTGTGTGTGTTCTAGTATATTTTTTTTATTGGAGTGTTTGTATGTGTTGTGGTATATTTTCCTATCTGTATGTTTATCCGTCTACACAACAAAGTGATCCCAACACTTGCTCTAAAAATATTACAAGAAGGGACGAACATCCATCCATCCATCCATCCATAGACTTCCTACCTTGGTGTGTGTGTGTGTGTTATTACTGTCCTGAGGTGGTGAGTCTCTCGGGCGGCTTTTACCATAAAGGACCATATCATTACCAATAAGGGCTCAGTTTATAGACACCTTCAGAGGGGAAGAATATAGAGTGTTGGAGAATATGAAACCAAACATTTTTTTCCTTCGAGCTAAACCATGAAACAGACCACCACCAACAACACCTTCTTGATTTACTGGATACAATCTGTTCCTCAGTAGGCTATTATATAGACTTTGAAAGAATGTATCAGTAACTCCAATATACCTATAGTGTTATTATCTACTTCACCATTACCACCACATATAGATGAAGTCACCACAGAGATCCAAGTGTACAAGGGATAACAAACACTCTTTAATTAAGTCTATGATTAATAAGTCAAGCAAATGTTCACTCTATGTAAAGAATCAGTGTAAGAGACCTGAGGGAATTTTACACTTTTTTTTTATTCTCCCGTGACGTCTTTTCAGGGTGCCAGGAAAAAGTGTACTAGCTTGGTCTTCAGGTGTTGTTGTTGTTGTTGTTGTTGTCTGTCATTACTTAACGTCCTTCCTTCCTTCGTCTTTGATGTCATAGAGTTGGTGGGGGTCTGTCTTTCTCTTTCGGTCTCTCTATTACGACAGCAGTTCGTGGTCATAACTCGTTTTTTCTGAATTTTACTGTTTCTCCTATACTGATTCACACACACACAAACACAC
>JAWZYT010004692.1:0-37424 GCA_034508575.1 Petrolisthes manimaculis
TATTATTATTATTATTATTATTATTATTATTATTATTATTATTATTATTATTATTATTATTATTATTATTATTATTATTATTATTATTATTATTATTATTATTATTATTATTATTATTATTATTATTATTATTATTATTATTATTATTATTATTATTATTATTATTATTATTATTATTATTATTATTATTATTATTATTATTATTATTATTATTATTATTATAGTCTATCACTCAATCCTTTTTTTTTTTTTTTTTTTTTTTTTTTTTTTGTGTGTGTGTGTGTGTGTGTGTGTGTGTGTGTGTGTGTGTGTGTGTGTGTGTGTGTGTATGTGTATGTGTATGTATATATAGGGGGTGGTCATGTGTGTGTATGTGTGTGTGTGTATATAGAGGGTGGTCATGTTAGGTCATATGAGGTCAGACCACCACGAAACACCACACAAACACACACACACACACACACACACACACACACACTTTTTCATACATACATATAGTTAAATACACACACACAAACAGACTGACTGATCTCCTGAGTACACACACACACACACACACACACACACAGATAAATACACACACACATTTACATACACAAAAATACATACATACATACACACACGTCTATACATATATAAGACTATTCACACACACACACAGATAAATACACACAGACTTTGACACACACACACACACACACAGATATATACAAACACAGAAATTCATACACACACGTATAATACATAATACTATTGATACACACACACACACACACGCACGCACACACACACACACACACACACACACACACACACACACACACACACACACACACACACACACACACACACACACACACACACACACACACACACACACACACACACTAATTACCCCTCTAGGTCACTCAGGTAGCCTAACATAACCCCCCTGACCTGACCTGACCTGACCTGACCTGACCTGACCTGACCTGACCATCCTGAACACGTTATGACCACCAGGGTAAGGTTAGGTAAGGTCAAATTAGGGTAGAGAAGAAAAGAAGGGAGAGAAAGGGTGGGGGAGGAAGGGAAAGGTAAGAGAGACGGAAATAAAGGAAGAGAAGAAGGAAATAGGGGAGGGAAGGGAGGGGAAAGGTATGAGAGATGGAAATAAAGGAAGGGAAGAAGGAAATAGGGGAGGAAAGGGATGGGTGGGGAAGAAGGAAATAAAGGAAGGGAAGAAAGGGAAAGGGTAGGGAGGAAGAAAATGGGTAAGATATATTGAAATAAAGGAAGGGAAGGTTGGGGAAGGGAAAGGGAGGAAGGAGAAGAAAGGGGAAGGGAAAGGGAGGAAAGGGTAGGGTTGGGTAGGAAGGGGATGGATGAGAGAGGAAGGGAAATGGTAGGGAAGAAGGGAATTAAGGGAGGGAGGGGGTGAGGAGGGTGGGGGAGGGAGAGGAAGGATGGGTAAGGGAAAGGGAGGAAGGGAAGGATGGGGTAAAGGAGGAAGGAAAAGAGGGAAGAAGGAAATAGGGGAGGGAGGGGAAAAATAGTGGAGATAAGGAAAGGGGAAAGAAAGTGGTAAGGTCAAGGTAGGGTAGGTGAGGTCAGCCAGGGGTCATGAGGTCACCAGTGTTTATGTAAGGGAGAAGAGAAGATGTAATGTAATGTTGTTGATGGTGGTGGAAAATACACACACACACACACACGAAAATACACGCACATACATACTTACACACACGCACACACACATACATACACAAGCAAATACACACACATATACATACACACACACGCACACGCACATATACAAGCAAATATACACACACACATACACACACACGCACGCACACGCACATGCACCAGCACATACACCAGCACATACACACACACAGAAACAGGCACACGCACATACACCCAGTATGGAACAGAAACAGGAATAACAAGAATGGCAGCCTTCAGACAATGCAAACCTCCGCCAAGGCCAGATAATTTCCAACAGCAAAATTTCGAAGAAATCGGAACAACTTCATATTTGACCTTCAACTTGACCCTCAGGCGATCTTAAAGGTCATTGACCTTTTCAAGGTCGAATATAGGTCAAAATTTAGGCCTTGCTAAATACTACAATATGAGCCCAAGTAGAAGTCTGTAGCTCAAGCCAGTCCAAGATATGGCTATAAATGTGTTGCCAGAAGCAGAAATGACAATGCCGTCACGATGGCCGAATGGTTATCCATGAGCGCTTAGGCCCGTAGTTTAAAAAAAATTGAGGGCCCTTACTGGAGCTCTATGAACCCTCAAAATAATCCAGGCCACAAAACGCTTCAGTGTTTCGAATAGGGAATCTGTTGCCTGGAGTAGTTTGGAGAATTCATAGAGCTCCAGTAAGGGCCCTCAAATGTTTTAAAACTACGAGTGTTAGAGCTCCCCTTTCCTCACTCACCATTGTCGGCTTTGGTTCGAACCCTGCACAGGTTTTATCAATTTTCCGTTTTTTGATAATTTTGACCTTGATTTTTTACTTTTGACCTTGAAAAACAATAGGTGACTTAGAAATGTTGATGTCTACCTGTGGTGAAAATTTCAGCAAAATCGGACAAGAATTACGACCTGTAGACCGCCAAGCTACAGACATTGCCACAAACACACAAGACCACTGAGCAACATACTTGCGAAATTTCGCCAAGTAGCAAACAGACAAACATACAGGAGTGAAAACATAACCTCCTTGGCGGAGGTAATTATGGAATAAAACAGGAACAGAAAGAGGAACAAACAGGAACAATTCTGAAACAGTAACAGGAGTCATTATGGAACCGGAACCGGAACCGAAAGAAAGTGGCGGCAGGTCAGTGGGTAGGTAGGTAGGTATGTGGTAGGTAGGTAGGTAGGTAGGTAGGTATGTGGGTTGGGTTGGGTTGGGTCGGTGGTGGTATCGGGTGTCTTGTCATCATGGTGGTAATTACAAGGCGGTATTCTTGGTGGCACTGGTCACCCAGAAGTGGCACTGTGCCTCCACACACACACACACATACATACACACACACATATACAGACACATGCACATAGACACACACACACATACATAATTATATACAGATTGATATATATATATATATATATATATATATATATATATATATATATATATATATATATATATATATATAGAGAGAGAGAGAGAGAGAGAGAGAGAGAGAGAGAGAGAGAGAGAGAGAGAGGAAGCAAGGATTAGTGAAGTAGTAGGTGGTAATGACTGAAGGATTAGAGGCTATTATAGAGTGTCAACCCCTCACCACCACCACCCTTACCCTCTCCCCTCCCTTCCCCCCTTCCCCTCTTCCTTCTCCTCACTCCCACCCTTCCCCTGTCCCTTGCCCTCACTCCCCCACCCTTCCCCTGTCCCTTGCCCTCACTCCCCCACCCTTCCCCTGTCCCTTGCCCTCACTCCCCCACCCTTCCCCTGTCCCTTGCCCTCACTCCCCCACCCTTCCCCTGTCCCTTGCCCTCACTCCCCCACCCTTCCCCTGTCCCTTGCCCTCACTCCCCCACCCTTCCCCTGTCCCTTCCCCTCACTCCCCCACCCTTCCCCTGTCCCTTCCCCTCACTCCCCACCTTACCCTCACTCCCTCCCTTCACTCCCCCCTTCCCCTGTCCCTTCCCCTCACTCCCCACCTTACCCTCATCCCTCCCTTCACTCCCTCCCTTCACTCCCTCCCTTACCCTCTCCCTTCCACTCACTCCCCCCATTCCCTTCCCCTCACTCCCCCACCCTTCCCCTGTCCCTTGCCCTCACTCCCCCTCTCCTTCCCCTCTCCGCACCCCCCCCTCCTCTCCTCCCCCTACCTAACCCTGAGGGAGGGGGAAAATGGAGAGAGGGAGAGAGAGAGAGAGGTAAGATGAGAGAGTAAGGAGGACAGTATAGTAATTTGAGTGATTGAGTGTGTGTGTGTGTGTTTGAAGGATCCTCTATATTATGTGAGTGTGTGTGTGAGTGAGGATGATTTATATATGTGAGTGAGAGAGAGTGTGTGAGTGAGAGAGAGAGTGAGTGAGTGAAAGAGTGTGTGAGTGAGAGAGTGAGAGAGTGTGTGAGTGAGAGAGAGTGAGTGAGTGAGTGAGTGAGAGAGAGAGAGAGAGAGAGAGTGAGTGAGTGAGTGAGTGTATTATAGCACGAGTCGTAAGGTCAGGTCAGGTCAGGTCAGGTCAGGTTAAACCACACAGAAATAATTGATGACATAAGCTTTTGGTAGTTGTGGTAGTAGTAGTAGTAGTAGTGGTAGTAGTAGTAGTAGTGATGGTAGTAGTAGTAGTAGTAGTTGTGGTAATAGTGGTAGTAGTGGTAGTAGTTGTGGTAATATTGATAGTTGTGGTATTAGTGGTAGTAGTTGTGGTAGTAGTATGGTATTAATAGTGGTAGAGGAAGGTGTGGTATTTGTAGAGGTACGAGTGTTATGGTAGAAATAGTAGTAGTAGTAGTAGTATTGGTGGTAGTAGTAGTATTGGTAGTAGTAGTAGTAATAGTAGTAGTAGTAGTAGTAGTAGTAGTAGTAGTAGTAGTGGTGGTGGTGGTGGTGGTAGTAGTAGTAGTAGTAATAGTAGTAGTAGTAGTAGTGGTGGTGGTGGTGGTGGTAGTAGTAGTAGTAGTAATAGTAATAGTAGTAGTAGTAGTAATAGTCAGTATAATCTTTGTTTACAAACATTGTATCACTTTGAAGTCCCAGGGGCCAGGGGGTGGAGCAGCCAAGCATTGTGACGGGGGGTTTTACTTACTATGTGTTCACCTAGCTCCATCCCCCCCCCCCTCTAACTCCCTACACCCCCACCATGTCCCCCCTCCTTCCCCACAACCCCACCATGCCCCCTCTCCTTCCCCACACCCCCACCATGTCCCCCTCTCCCCCACAACCCTAGTCACTCCACCATCTCCCCCTCCTTCCCTCTCCACCACCACTCCTTCACTCCCACTCACTCTCCCCCTCCCCTCCCCATTCCACTCTTCCCCCCTCCCCTCCCCTCCCCTCCCCCTGGTCATAATGTGGAAAGGATTCATTCATTACTGTAAGAGACATATTGTTGTTGTTGTTGTTATTGTTATTGTGTTATTGTTGCTTTTGTTATTTTTGTTGTTATTGTGGTGTTGTTGTTGTTGTTGTGTTGTTGTTGCTTTTGTTATTTTTGTTGTTATTGTGTTGTTGTTGTTGGTGTTGTGGTGGTGGTGATGTTGTTGTTGTTGTGATGTTGTTGTTGTATTTGTAGTTGTTGTTGTTGTTGTTGTTGTTGTGATGTTGTTGTTGTTGTATTTGTGGTGGTGGTGTTGTTGTTGTTGTTGTTGTTGTTGTTGTGATGTTGTTGTTATTGTTATTGTGGTGTTGTTGTGATGATGTTGTTGTTGTTGTTGTTGTTGTTGTTATAGCTGTTACTGTTGTTGTTGTTGTAGATTATTTTTTCGCTCATAGTTTTTTGTTGGAAGGAATTAGTAGCCTTCCAATTTGACAATGTAGAATATACAGTATAATTATATAAGGAATGTGTGAGGTAGTGGAGTGGAATGTGTGTGTGTGTGTGTGTGTGTGTGTGAGAGAGAGAGAGAGAGAGAGAGAGAGAGAGAGAGAGAGAGAGAGAGAGAGAGAGAGAGAGAGTGTGTGTGCGTTTTATGTGAATATGTATGTATATGTATGTATAAGTATGCGTGTGTGTGTGTAAGCCAGTGGGATGGAATGTGTGTGTGTGTGAGAGAGAGAGAGAGTGTGTATGTATGAATGTCTGTGTGTGTATGTGCATGAGTGTATGTAAATAAAAATCAGTGTATGTGTCTGTATGTGTGTGTATGTATGTGTGTGGGTATATAAAAGTGTGTGTGTGTGATACAAGGAGTTATTTGTGAGAGTGTATGTATAAGTATGTGTGTGTGTGTGTGTAAAAGCCTGTGTGTGTCTATATGTGTGTGTATACGCGTCTGTGTGTTTGTGTGTGCGTATAAAAGTGTGTGTATGTGTGTGTGTGTGTGTGTGTCGTGGGGATATTAATATGATGTTTGGGTTAGGAGTCTTGCTCAATATCTCACTACTACCCAGTCAGGAGAGCGAGAGAGAGAGAGAGAGAGAAAGAGAAAGAGAGAGAGAGAAGGAAAGGAAAGGAAAAAGTGAGTGAGTGAGAGAGAGAAAGGAAAGGAAAAAGGAAAGGACAGAATGAGTGTGTGAGAGAAAGAGAGAGAGAGAAAGGAAAAAGGAAATGAAGAGAGACAGAGAGAAAGGAAAGGAAAGAGAGAGTGAGAGTGAGAGAGGAAATGGAGAGAGAGAGAGAGAGAGAGAGAGAGAGAGAGAGAGAGAGAGAGAGACTACTAACTTGTGACAAATAGTGGACAACTGTGGCTATGTTGCTACCTCTCCCCCCCCCTAACTCACTCTCTCTCTCTCTCTCTCTCTTTTTTTTTTTCTTTCCCTTGTCTCTCTCTTTTCCTTTCCTTTCTCTCTCTCTCACTCTTTCCTTCTTTTTTTCCTTTATCTCTCTCTCTCTCTTCCTTTTCTTTTTCCTTTCCTTTCTCTCTCTCTTTCCTTTCCTTTCCTTTCCTTTCCTCTCTCTCTTGCCTGTAGTGATGTAGGCAATACTTTGAGGGTTCTGGCACCCCTTCGGCCCCAGCCACTAGCTTTCAGTTCTTCAATTGTGCCTCTTTTCCTTCTATTTCTTACCTGCTTGCTGTCACACCTCTCCATCACCTTTTTCTGGCGCTATAGGACCTCCACCTCCCTCCTCTACCCAGCTACTCCACCCCCTACTCCAGACACTCCCCCCCTCCCCCAGCTACTCCACCTCCCTCCCTCCCTCCAGCTACTCCATCCCTCTACACCCAGCTACTCCACCCCCCTCATCCACCTCCTTCCTCCCTCCAGCTACTCCTCCTTCCTCCCTTCAGCTACTCCACCCCCTACTCCACCCACCAGCCTCAACAAGATAGTAAAAATGCAACTGTGGATGTGTGTGTGTGTGTGTGTGTATGTGATGGTTATAGGTGTATGTGCGTGTGTGTGCGTGTGTGTGTGTACGGTGGTTATAGATGTATGTATGTGTGTGTGCGCGTAGTGGTTATAGATGTATGCGTGTGTGTTTGTGTGTGTGTGTGTGTGCGGTGGTTATAGGTGTATGTGTGTGTGTGAGAGAGAGAGAGAGAGAGAAAGGGAGAGAGAGGGATATTTATTAGGTAGTGGGGGAGAGTTTATGTATGTCAGAGAGTGAGTGAGACAGCCAGGGTGAGTAGGGCACAGACCACACATCTTCACTACCCATCATTATCACCATCATCAAACATCTTCACTATATCAGACACACATCGTCACTACCACAACCACCACTACCATACCTTAACTACCACAACCACCACCAACACACACACATCTTCTCTTAATCAATAAATGAATATAATAAGTCATGATATATGATAATAATGTCATCAGTAAGTTAGAAAGAGTCAATAATTGTTTCCCCTTTTCTCCCTTCACAGTCATGGATTGAAGAAGTAAGTAGCAGTAGCCGTCGTGTTTACTTCACATAGAGAGACCCACTTAAAAGGTACAGTAAAATATTATTACTGTCTGCTTGTCAACAAACTATAACTTTTATTTACTTCCCTTTCTGCTGTAGGTATCTCACAAGTAGCGAGGCGTACCAGATTCATGTGTGGGCAACTGTACATAAATATAGCTAAATGAAACTATATATATATATACTTTTGGAGAGATTTTATTTGTTGGTGAATTGAAAGGTGAGCTCTCTCTCCTCTCTGATTCCTTCAAACTATTATTAGATGCCAGGAAATAGAACCAGATGGAACACAAATGATAATAATATATGGGGTGGTCTGTTTTTTGTTGTCTTTTATTATTATCAACAGGTATTATTATCAACAGTTATTATTATCAACAGTTGCTCCAGGTTTAGCAGCAGTTTACTTACTTACTTAATATCCCTTACTTAATTAAGCAGGTGTCACACGAGGTTTATTAGTATTTTACCTCCGTCCTCGTATTGGTCATGTAACTTGTATGTATTGAAGTTACAGGAGGGCGCTGGCTGTATCCTGGTGAAAAATGTATGTATTCTTCACGTCCAGTTTCCAGAATTAGGGGGTCGGTTTGGTCGTTATATTCGGGGGTACAGTACCTTTTTCCCACGCCAGAACACAACACAGTATGCACACTCGGGGTACGAAGGCTATTTGTTTCCTGATACAGTGTTGGAGGAATTAGAAAGGTTCAGTTTATTCTCAGAAATGAGGAGAAGGATCAATTAAGTGTTCACGTCACCATGGGCAGGAGATGTAGCTGAGTTTAGTTGCCGTGATGCGTGTCTTGGTCTCCTCGGGTCTGAAGTAGATGATGCCGTTGAAGTAATCGATGACGGCACGACTCTGGTGAAGGAAGGGCAGGCCGAGGATGACGGTGGCGTACTCACTGGGTAATCTAGGGTCAGTATCGGCTTTCAGGGTGAGGGGATCCGTGTGTCCTGTGTACAGTTTGAAGTCCCCCTTTTGTCCCCTTGGTAGGTACACTTTTGGGGAGGTGGTATCGATCAGGAGTCGTATGGGAGGAAGTTGTTGTGTGGGGGGGTGTTGAGGTGACCCCGGCTGACCCCTCAGGTGGTACTGCAACACCCTACACGGTTCTGGTTCCCCCTTCAGTCTGGGGAAGTAGAGGTAGGAACAGTTGATGGTGAAGTAGTGGAGGCAACGGTACTGACGGAGGAGTGGCAGACCCAACACTAGGGACTCACTGCACTTGTCTGCCCTCTGACACACATACATGTCCAGGAAGAAGGTCAGGTCAGAGGTGGAGTCTGAGGGGTGGTGGTAGGTGACCTTTACCCTGGGCGCCACACAGAAATGTTCCGCCTGCTGACCGCTCCACTGTTCATACTTCCTCACCGCCTTGTACTCGATCTTGTCAGGGAGGAGTTTGAGTTTGCTGGCCAAGTGGTACCCCATGAAGCAGATGGAGCAACCAGAGTCGAGGGTAGCCAGCACTTGGTATCCCTCGATCTCAACCTTCATTTATTTAGACGACGTGAGGTTAACTTTGGTCATGTCTGCGATGCTGGGTAGTCTGCTGGGGGTCGGGGGAGGGTCCAGATACACCTCCCTCCTCTCCTTCTTCTGTCCCTCATGGTGGGTTGTCTGTCTTGATCTTTTCTCTACCTTCCAGCGCTGCCCTTCCTCTGTGGTCGTGGATGATGTGTGTTGTTTCTTCTTCAGTCTCAAGCGTTGTCTTTCCTCTGAGCTCAAACCCCTCCTCTCCTGCAGTCCCACCAAGTGAGCCTTCTTGTATTGCTCAAGGGTCCCCTGGTGATGCAGGGTAGATAACAGCCTCCTCTTACCACCACCACTAGAAACTCCACGCTCAACGGGTTTCATGGCAACAAGCAAAATGCTGCAAAAGAAAGTGAAGCAGAAACCGATGCCAAGTTTTTACACTTTTCTTCACTGGAAAGGGATTGTAAGATTTGTTAATTATGTGTAGTCAAACAGGAACAAATTACAGTACTGTATATACTTGGGTAAAATAACCATAATAGTGGACTAGGGCAATTGGCTTTATTCACCAGCCACATAATGTAAATACTGTACCATTATAACATAGTGAAGATTTAGGTGGGGTATTAGAGATAACGTTCAAAAGGCCCGAGGAGAATGAGAGTCCATTCAGTTTGTTTACTATTGTAGTGAATTTGTTGAAGACAGGCCTTGAACACCTACCACGATTACCAGATCCTTACCTGGTCCCTTCACACCTTAATTAACATATATTGCGATTTTTAGATATGGTATAGTTGAGGTTAGAGATGGTTTAGGAAGTCTGAAGTGTACAGTAGTGAGAATGTGTGAGTAATAATTTAGGAGTGCATCGCAAATTTTGGAAAGGGAATCGCAATTGCCAAAGTAAAAGAAAAACACATAAATATATCATGTACAGGAGTAACCCATTCATGTATTTATTCATTTGGAAATATTTACAAATTTCCCTACCATCCGATTCTGTAATTTCAAATATGGATGAATTAAATGGGAGGTTATCTCTTTAACATATTAAAAACTATAACTATAACATAACATCTTTAAGGATTTATTAATACACTCCACTATTGATGTTCCTGTCACTTTTACTTAAGGACCCTGTGATCGTGTATGAAAATTGGAGGCTTTTGATTCCTCTTGACCATGCCACGTAACAAGCTCCTTCTGTATAGATGGTGTTTCGTGGCAACAACATTTGAAGAACTCACTAACCTACAATTTTCTGACTACATCACGGGGTGTCTTAAGGGGGAAGTTTTGTGTTGGTAATTCGGGAGCAAATGAATCCTCCAAACAATTCAAAACAACGGAACACCATTATTTTTGTTCATCTGCTCCTGTTTCCTGGCATACTTTGGAGGATTCTAGGTGCTACAATTTACCAAAAAGAAACTCTCCCCTTAATACAAATAATGCTACATACTCTGTACACTACCAGGTGGTCAACAGTTCTGTCCTGATCTGAGGAATAACATAAATGTCTACCAACTTCATTCACTTCTCACTCTTCAATTGAACCTCAGTTGGCAGAGATTTATACTGTAAACCCTCGATATACAATGACTATATAAATACTTGTATCCACCACCACTTCATTTTACACTCAGTCCCTCATGGAAGACTACCACCAAATGTTTTCTCCCAGGCTTCTGTTATTCATTACTACAGTACTTGATTTTACACTCAAACCACTAATTTATGTTTTCCCAGACTTGTGTTATTCATTACCAATCTCTTCATTTTAAACTCAGTCCCTCATAGAAGACAACCACCAAATATTTTCCCAGGCTTCTGTTCATCGTTACTATACAGATTGATTTACTAAGCCTGTGTTAAAAGGATAGGGCAAAATTTTATCATCTCATAATTATCCAGGGCCTACTGTATTGTACTATGGATTAGGACAGATCCATTGAACCCTCTGAGTAAACAAAACAAAAGTAAATGTAGGCTAAACTTGTATGGTTTCAAACAGTTATTAAATACAAAAATGTGAAGGCAATTATTATAAAGAGCCAGTTGATTCTCTCCCCCCTCCCTTCCCCATATTACTGTATACCAAATGCAAATACAAGACAACAACAACAACAACCACAACAACAACCCAATCAAATACAGTTGTTGATGTGTAAAGGTTGTGTCCCTTCTCTGGTATGTTGTGACTGTTGCTGTGAATGAGACGCAGGTGTTTCTTTCCGTTTGTTTGGCCGTAAACCGTGATTATGAAAAAGGTTATAAGAAACAATCATGTCTCATTCTCAAACTTTCACCATTATACGAGAGAAGTTGGCGACGGCATTATAGACTGTATTGCTATAGGACTGTAGACCCTCGGTAAACAATTATTAATTTTTGTATCCACACCATTTCATATTATGCACCCAGTCCCTCATTGGAAACCACAACATATCTTCCCTGGTTTCAGTTCTTCATTACCATACAGACTAATAAGTGAACTATCTGCTGAGTCTGGGTTATAAAGGATAGCGTTATATCGAGGGCCTACTATCATGTCACATTCTCCTTCATCCTCCGTTCAGTGTGGGTTTTCATCGCTCCTCCAAATTGTTCTTATAAGTATATGGGAAGACACAAGCAAATAATAAAATTAGAGCAAATATAAACCAAGAGAATTGAGAATGAATTTCAGATGATGTAAATAATATTATGTGCTCATGTGATGGAGTCTTCAGTTAGTACCAAAATGTAAACAAAACGTGCAAACCAAAATTATCTAAGAAAAATTACCTATTACAGTACAACTTATCATGGAATAATATGCAGTATTCAAATATTCACACTGAAGGCTACTGGTTCCTACAACTGTACTATATAGGAGAGAGAATACTGTACCTAGCTGTATGTATGTTAGTCTTCTTTGTTGTACAGTTTGGAGGAAGCGGTGGCCTCCATTCTGTGAACAACTCACTATTATTATATCTTCACTCACTATTTAACTCCCTATTAATATATAACATGTAAATAATCTCCTCACTATTAGTTAGTATGTACAAAATAAATACAGTATCCATTTGGTACAGGCAAGCAAATCTCCCTCAAACATTTTTTACATAATTATAAACTAGATACAGGTATTCATTTACAGTAGATAACACATGAAAATCATCATGGTACATTTTCGTATAAAATATATACTGATATAGTTTACACAACCCAATATTCCTGCTGCTTAATTTTAAGGGGGGAAGTAGTACAGTGTTGGTGGTAAATCTGGAATGCAAGTGATTCCTTCAAATTATTCCATGTAACAGACCACCATTATTTATGTCCATCTGGTCCTGTTTCCAAGCATATAATTATTTTACTGTATACACTTTGCAGGAATCAAGGCATCCCAATGTACCAAAAGTATACTATCCTCTTAACATGTTTACACTAAATGTAGATAATGACTTAGTTCCCTTGCATACAGCTCCCACACTAAACATTTTAACACCTGACAACACAGTATGGCTAAACACTCGCACCCTTGGAAGAAAGAACTGCAGTACACCCTCAATATACAATGAATAAATTAAATACTTGTATCCACCACTTCATTTTACACTCACATCACTTATTAGGGAACACCAACAAATGTTTATCATAGCTTCTGTTATTCATTACCCACCATTTCATTTTACACTCATGTTACTTAATGAACACCACCACCAAATGTTTTCCCAGGATTTTGTTATTCATTACCATACATACAGACCATTAACTCCTAAATGCCTATTGTCTGTTTAAATAGACGATACGAAAGTAGCGTTAGGGGAATTGCGGTTTTAAAGGGTTAAGTGATGTACCGAGCCTGAGTTAAAAGGGAACTGTAGTGCTAAATTTATTCACCTTATACCAAGCATCTATACTCTACCATCAAGGAATTGCCTGGATTCTTTTTTTTTTTTTTTTTGTCTCTTCTTTACTTTGGTTACTGGTTATATAATTATGTATCTGTCTCCTATAATTCCCTCATATTGTATTAGGGGGAAATTTATTTTGTGTTGGTAAATCTGGAGCAACTGAATCCTCTAAACTATTCCAAGCAACAGAACAACATCATTATTTTTGGTTCATCTGGTCCTGTTTCCTGGCATACTTTGGAGGAATCAACACACTCCAATGTAACAAAAGTTTAATTACCCCTTTAAGGTATCAGTTTTGGTCAGCCTCTCTTTCTCACCCAGACATACCCATGGAAAATATCATAATACACATCGGTAACGAATTGGAAAAAAAAACATAAAAAAAAACTCACATAATTAATAATATTCTCCCCAACTTTTCGGTACACAATAATGCATAAGAATTACCGTAACATAACAATAATTACTGTATTTTGTCAGTCAGTCAGTCCCATTTTCACACCGTGCATATCAATGGAAAATAATTATCACCTTTACCTGTTACAGTATTTCATAATGCAGTACTGTACATTACAAAAGAACATATAGGGAATGAATTAAGGGGGTGTGGGAATAGGGGGACAGGTTTGGGGGGGTTTAGGGTGGGTTGGTGGGGTTTTGGGGGTGCGGGAGTAGGGAGACAGGCTTGGGGTGGGGGGTTAGGGTGGTGAGGGAATAGGAGACAGGCTTCCTACCCACCCCAAGCCTGTCCCCCTATTCCTGCACCCCCCAAAGCCTGTCCCCTACTCCCACCCCCCCTTAAAACACTTATTCTCCCTAACTTTTCAACAGGAACATAATACTTAAGAATTGAAACAAACATTATGTTCTAAATTTATACTTACACTTATATGGATGAACACAAGGAAATCTTTCTTCTTCTAATTAGTTACATACAAAATAATAATAATGATTATACATACCGTGTAATGAATTATCACAAACAATCTTTCTTCTAACTAACAATATGACATACAAAATAATAATAATAGTAGTATGAATAAATACAAACCAATATGCAAATAAACAAGTATTCATTCACACATTATTTACAGATACAAGTACTGTACATGATTCAGTACATAAAGAAATTCAGTACAAAATTAATGACTTCTCTGGGTGTTGATGGTATTAAAAACCAATTTAATTCAATAATGCAAGATCTATGTACAATACCGGGTCAACAATAGCATTTGGTTTAAGAGGACTGACTACCCTATTCAAGTGCTCATACAATATTATTAATTTAAAGAATTTTCTGATTTATTGTTCCTTTATAAATGAAAAAAAATATAATATAAAAAAATACAGTACCGTAGTAATAATAAAAAAAATTGATGATAATAATAATAATACAACAAAAGTTGATAATAATAATAGTTTAATCTTATTTGTATTGTATCAATGGCATATTACATTTTTAGAAGGAAGAACGGACTGTAAGAAGGAGTTGTTTACATAGAGGCGTAGACGAGCATCATACCCCCGCGGCCACCTGCCTCTGTATTCTCTGTACGACGCGGTGGTCGAGGATTCTCTGCCGCACCGCCGTCGCCAGGCCCGCCACCAGCCCCACCACCGCCGACACACCCAGGAAGGTCCAGAAGTGTCGCTCCTCAAGCCACACCACGCGGTCACATCTTTAAGTAAGTAAGGGAGAGATTAAACCGTGATATTCATTCATTCGTTTGTACATTCGCATTCCATAATTTGTATCCAGGTCTTGTTGACGTTTTGAATAATTTGACATACTGGTGAACCAATTACTGTACAATGCTTATATATCCTGTTTTATATTTGCTTGAGCTCACTTAATATTCGATCAGATTATTCAAAGTAAGCCTGGATACACATTTTAGATTGCAAGTGTACATTAAATTTAAGGGGATAGTATACTTTTGAAAGATTGGAGTGCCTTGATTCCTCCAAAATATGTCAAGAAACAGACACAGATGAAGAAAAATAATGGTATCCTCATTGCCTGGAATAGTTTGGAGGAATCAGTTGCTCCAGATTTACCAACACTGTGATACCCCTTTAATTAAAGCAAAATGCAACTACCGGTATAATTTATGTTCGTCTGGTTCCGTTTTCTGACATATTTTTAGGAGGAATCAAGACACTCCAATGTATCAAAAGTATACTAGTACCTCTTTAGTTAATTAATGAGGTAAAGAGACAGTAACGACACTTACTTTCGGAAGACTTCGCCGGTTTTGTTGCATTTAATCTTCTGGCGGTAACTTGCTGAGGAACACACGGCAGGACTTCCACTTTGTGTCTCCAGAACTGTGAGGGAAAAAAAGGTAACAATAAAAGAGAGAAAATTAGTAGTAGTAGTAGTAGTAGTAGTTGTTGTTGTAGTTGTAGTAGTAGTTGTTGTAGTAGTAGTTGTAGTAGTAGTTGTAGTAATTGTAGTAGTTGTTATTGTGCACTATACATATAAAGTTTGCTATTACACGGTACCAGTACCTGTACTTGAATTACTAGTACTGTACTGTATATTTTCCTTCATCTGCAAAATTCTTAAGGAACAATTGTAACTTATGCATGAAATCTTAATTTGACCAAAAGATGAAGAAAAATCCAATTAAACATTATATACCCCATGAGCTACTCACCGGTACAAGGCTGACATTCCTCCAGTTCCTTCACCTCCTCCCTCAGCCAACACATATCCCTCAGTGTGGTGTTGGGGTGTGTGGTGGTGTGGGTGTGGGGGCGGGTGTCGCTGGGGGCAAGCTCGTTCTCGATGATCAGCACCAACACCGACAGCCTGGCATAGTGGAGGGACATTTTGTATAAGTTTTTTTGTATGGGGTTGTTATGTTGTAGTGAAGATGTTTGTTATCTTCACTTTGTGTTGGTCTACTCTGTTTATTGCTTCAGGTTTTACACTGTATAGGCTTATAAAGTTTTGTAGTTAACCTGGAATATGATCATGTGACAATATTTTATAGTCAACCTGAAATATGCTCAATCTTTCATTTAAGGGGGTGCGGGAGTAGGGGACAGGCTTGGGGTAGGGGGGGCTAATAGCATGTCATAATATATAAATTAATAGGAGTACTGTAGTAGTAAAAGAATGTAGGGTAATAATAATTATGTAAATTGGTTAGTCTTGTTATCAAAGAATGTAAAATAGCCTAACTTAATGTGTAAATTAATAAGACACCCGTGGGCGGTATGCAAGAATATCTTTAGTGTTGATGATAGGGTGGTACCGGTACGATGGCCCTGTGGAGTGTCTATGGGGTCATCGTATCGGTACCACACCACCACTACCACCAATAATATTCCTGCATACTGACTTATAAATACCGTCGTACAATTTCGGTACATTAGAGCATGACAAGAAACAAAATAACGGTATTTATCTAGACTATTGCCGTTTTGTAGCAGTGTTGCCAGTTCCGGTACTTTATCACGGTTATTTCCTGGTAGTTTGCCCAGGTTAGGTCCCGGTAGTCTGATGTGGTCTAGGTTAAGTTAGGTCAGGTTAGGTCAGACTAATTTCAAAATATCTTGGAAATTTGTGGAGGAAATGCCATAGAAGAAAATAGTCTTAGAATGGTCTAAATAAGTGGGTAATGAAGGTAAAAAAAAAAAACGAATGCAATAACGGTCATTCTTTCAATATTTACCGTAAATGGCACTAGAATAGATAATTACCCCAAAAAATAAACTTACCCAATTAGAAAAGCAATGGCCACCACCATACGCTTCTTAGAACACGACTCAATCATTATGGTCTCCTTTCTTGATTACACACACACACACACACAAACACCTAAGTTACAATACCCCTAAGTTACGTTTTTATATTAAGTTAGGGCACAAGTATAAATATAAACTTCACTTTTTTTCTAATTAGTTTATCATAATTTTTTTCCGTCAACACTTATAATATCACTAATAAGTTACTTTTTTTATTAATTGTAGTTAGTGTAGTAAGTGTAGCCTTAATTAATTAACTTTAACTAATACTTTAATAAAATATAAGAAAAATAAATAAATACACTTATGAGTTCCTTTTTTTCTCTCTCTTATTTTCTAACGTTAGTATATTAATTTTTCCTTCATGTCTTTTTATTATCAGGATTATTATTTATATATTTTTTTCGTTCTTTATACTTTTCTTTCCACACTCGTTTATTTATTTCATTTATATTTATTTATCTTATTTATTTATTTATTATGAGTTCTCTTTATTACACCTTCCCAATCCACTGTTTTATTATGGTTATTCCTCATTTTCCTCTAGTTAGTAAATATATAATAATAATAATAATAATAATAATAATAAATAAATTAACTCGTCCTCCTCCTCCTTCTCTTTGTTGACATCAGCGTTGCAAAGGTTAAAAAGTAGCCAAAATAAAAAGTAGCCCAAGTTAAAAGTAGCCCAATACCGCCACGAAAATAAAACGCCCAAAATCAGCCCTTATTTCTGCATCATTTTTCCTTTTTCTATTAAATTAAGGCGGTACTGTAATTTTCTCTCTCTCTCTTTTTCTGTTATTTTTGTACATTGGAGTGCCTTGATTCCTCCATAATTTTAATGTATGCTAGAAAACAGAGGACCATTATAAGTGGAAAAATGTGGAGGATTCATATGCAGTTTCTCCAGAATTACGAACACAAAATTTCCCCATTTAAAGCTTAATAAATTAAATAAAGGGGAGCTAGGGTCTCATGTTTAGCTACTGATTCCTCCTACCTAACTATATATACCAGGAAACAGACACCCTCAATAGTACTAATAACAAAATTAATTACTAGGGAATCTAGCTGTTTTGTTGCATGATATAGAGTGAAGGATTAAATAGTAAGCTTTAGTAAAGAAAGAATTATTAATAATCTTTCAGGCTGCAGGGCTACTAATACCGTATCCAAAAATACGACATTGCTATTTGTTGTCAAGTGAGCATTACACCATTCCAAGATCTTGCACCATTTCATGTCCTTATAACTTTAATACGACCATACACGACAGCAGTTGTGTAGGCAAATATTAAACCTAAATAAACATTGCACATTATGCCTAATAGCCAAATAGTCTACTAATGATAGAATGAATTAAGAAACTATTATATCATATTCTATTCAAAGTCTATCACGTCATCTCTGAGATATAGCCCAATTTCGCCCACAAAGAGCCAACCTGGCAATACTGTCTATGTATACCACGTCAGACACCAGCAGCAGCAGCAGTAGTGATGGTGGAGGGTTCGGTTCCGTTGCAAAAGTTGGTAAACTACTAATCTTCTGTTGGTAGTCGAAATTCAACTTTATTAAGGGGTTGCGGGAGTAGGGGACACTGGACAGGCTTGGGGAGGACTGGGGGTGCGGGAATAGGGGGGCAGGCTTGGGGTGGGTAGAAAGTCTGTCCCCTATTCCTGTACCCCCATAACCCCTCCCCCCAAGCCTGTTCACCTACTCCCGCACTCCCCAAAAAAACCCGCACCCCACTAACCCCCCCCCCCCCCAAGTCTGTCCCCCTGTTCCCACACACCATTAAACAGAAAAAAAACTATCATATGCAAAAGAAACCCCATCATTATTTTTCATTAAACAAAATTATAGGAATTAAATCCACAATCCTAATCATAGAATGTTTCCGGCAAAATCCTCAGTAGGCTACGTGGAGGCCTTGTAAACTGAACACGGAATAAAATACGGTTTTTTTTTCTTACACCCACGAGAAGACAAATATTTTTTAGCATATCTTCACTATATATACACCATGCCCCAATCTCCTGTACCCATGAACCAAGCCACTAGCACCATGGACACACAAGAACCACCCATGAACCAAGCCACTAGCACCATGGACACACAAGAACCACCCATGAACCAAGCCACTAGCACCATGGACACACAAGAACCACCCATGAACCAAGCCACTAGCACCATGGACACACAAGGACCACCCATGAACCAAGCCACTAGTACCATGGACACACAAGAACCACCCATGAACCAAGCCACTAGCACCATGGACACACAAGAACCACCCATGAACCAAGCCACTAGCACCATGGACACACAAGGACCACCAATGAACCAAGCCACTAGCACCATGGACATACAAGAACCACCCATGAACCAAGCCACTAGCACCATGGACATAAAAACAACAACATCCATGGAACCCTTACAGTCTCTCCCAAAAGGTGATGATCAGTAGTACCCGAAGGTCTTTACAAAGCTTCCTAAGGATTTCCCTGCTAAACTGGAGCATTTTATCAGAGAGCACCATGAGCAGAAGTTGTAGGAGAAGGCGCATCAGTGCCTCCCACCGCTGCCACCAAAGTTCAACATGAAAAATAAAATTGATGAGAGGAAACAATTTGAGGCGGAAAAGCAGCAGCAGGTTAGGAAGAGAATGCCCAAGGTCTTCCAGAAATTCCCCTCGAGTTTCGTGTCTGAAATGGAGAGCCTGATAAACACTAGGACCCACAAGTACAAAGTCCAGGAATATCTTCACTTCATGTCACAATAAACTTGGCCAGTTCCCGTGAACCAAGCTAGGAGAATGGGTGTCACACAAGGACCAACTAGTATAGTGGAATCATTAAATTACCCAAAGGTCTTTAAGTTAGTCCCATATGATTTTCCCGCTGAGCTTGAGGGTTTCATCAAAGAGTATCATCAGTATAAGTTGTTTGAGAAGGTGCGTCAGTGTCTCCCACCACTGCCATCAAATAAGAGTGACGGGGAAGACAGTGAGTGATTTGTAACCTACCAACAGATAGAGACATCCCAGCGCACTACCTCGGTATTCACAACCACAGACCGATCCCAAACATACAACCAATCAACACTCACTCTCCCAGAACCCAGTCAGAACTAAGTCAGACAGCCATGGTGGAGGGATCATTTTTGTTGTACAGGTTGGGAACTTACATTTATAACATGCATTCTAACAATATAATTCAACACACAATCCTAATCATGGCATGTTTCTGCCAAATTGAGAACTGAGCACTGGCTTTAAACACATTTTTTATTTCTACTTTATTAATGAAGGGAAAAAATGGGTGATAAACACCCAGATAATTCGAAAGAGTTGACTCCTGAGGCTAAGGGGGTGCATACCCCTAACACCTCTCAGGAAGAGAGTTTCTAGGATAATGAACCACCGATGAATTTGAGGCCAAATTTGAATTTTATAAACAAAATAGAAAACCGAATAAGTATTGAGCAGCAGGCTAAGAAAAAAGATATACCCAAGGTCTTATAGAAATTTTCCCCAAGTTTTGTATCTAAACTCGAGGAGCAGATAAACACTAAAACCCACGAGTAGAAAGTCCAAGAATATCTTAATTTCATTGCACAATCACCTTCTGTGGTGGACCAAGCTAGGAGAACCTACATGAACCAAACACCAGCAAGCACCATGGAACCCTTACAGTTTCTCCCTAAAGATAAATGCCTAAAAGTGTTTAAGGTGGTCCCGGAGGATTTCCCTGCTAAACTGGAGAGTAAAATCCGGCAGCATCACCAGCGCAGGTTAATGGAAAAGGTGCAGCAGTGTCTCCCACCGCTGCCACCAAAGTAGAGTGACGGCAAATCACAACATACGGACAGAGAGGCACACCAACACACTACTTCGGTATGCAGACAGACACACCACAAACATACAACCAGTCAGCACTCAACGACCTCTCCCAACAACACAGTCACTCGGCCCCCAGTAGTCAGCCAGACATCCAACAAACCTCCAATGAAAATACAAAGCAAGGATTCTCATAGTCAGTCCTCAGAAAAACCCCAGTGTAATACCTCTCATAGACAACCCTCAAGGCCATCCATGACCACAAAACCAGCAGCATCCAAATCTCAACACACATTCAAGAAACCTTTACAACCACACACAGCTTCTCATATCCAGCCCTCAGAAACCCCCCAGCAACACATGAATAGAAAGGTATCAACAAGACCCCAACGCAAGCCAGTTTCTTACAGTCAACAACAACAACAACAACACTCCCAACCCAAACACACATCTACTCGCCCCTCCAAGCCTAAACATACAGCAGCTTCTCACAATCAGTCCACACAACCCCAACACACATCTACTCAGCCCTCCAGTCAGTCCACACAACCCCAACACAAATCTACTAAACCCTCCACCAAACCCCATCACCACAGTCCTGAGCCTTCAAAGAAACAAGAAGACAAGGATAATCATTAAACCAAGACAAGCCAAAACCAATCCAAAGCCTCACACATCGTTACTCGAAGCCAGAAGCGGCAGTGAAGGAAATAATTATGTGCTGTCACGAGCCATAATAATAATAAGAAATAAGTATCCAAGTCTGCTTTGAATAGCCTGACGGTGGAGTATATAATTATTAAAATGAAAGTCTGTAATTAATAAACCAAACTAAAGAGCCACGTAGCCTATGTAGCCTATACTCACTCTTCTCACACCCCGACATCTTCACTATGTATATACTATTCCACACGTGCAATGATTAGATGGGTACGGTAGTGAAGATGTATATATTGGGGGGAGGAGACAGTGAAGATGTTTTTGCTCAATATCTGACCAAAAAGATTAGCCACACTTAGTTAATTAATGTGTTCCGATCAGGTGTTCACTATTTTCTTGAAACAAATGGTCTTGGAAATAAGTTGCATACTATTAACCACTAAATACTTAAAATATGTAATAAAATAAGGGTCTTGGTTCTTTATTAGGCTTTACTGTCGACTGTTGTCTGTCGCTCATAATAAAAGGGGAAGTTTGGTGTTGGTAAATCTGGAGCAACTGAATCCTCCAAACTATTCCAAGCAATAAACAGAAAATAAAAACTATTATTTTTGCTCTTCTTGTCCTGTTTCCTAGCATACTTTGGAGGAATCAAGGCACTCCAATGTAACAAAAAAGAATTACCATCTTAATTAGTTTCATTTATTCAAACAACCTACTAATGTAAACAAATTTTAACCTGAGAACGGAGAATGCAGGAAACGGGGGTACTACTGCAGCTGTTGCTATCCTCAATCCCCGGTGTTCTCTCTTTATTCTTTTATTCAAATTATGCTATAGAAAGTAGTGTACAACAAGTGAGTGATCATTGACCAGCTTTGTATAAGTTTGGTTAAATGTGGCTCAATTTGGGTAAATCCCTATACCTACCACCCACCCAAGGATGATAGACTATTATCTATAGACTACTATATTATCTATAGTTTATTATCCTTGCACCCACCCACATCTGTTAATACCTAGCGCTGCCAAATATAAAGGGCAATGTCTCTTGTATCTCTTGGGAGTAGTGAAGATGAAATATTTTATAGTAAAATCCTTGGAATTTCAAATGTGAGATATTTTGAAAGTTTGAAACGGTTGCAATTTTTAATATACATTGATTGATTGATTGAGATAAACCCAAAATAAGCCTAAATAACCCAAAATAAGCCTAAATAACCCAAAATAAGCCTAAATAACACAATAAATAGACCCCAATTGACCATGTGCGCACCTGAGACCACGATGCGCAAGCCGACCTTCACTTGTCATTATTTTCAAGTTGTTTACGTTTTGGTGGAGTCAACAAAATCCAACAGGGAGGAGAAAAGGGTCACCAAAATCACCTATTATTAGTAGTATTACATTATTTTCCCCTCGTAATGGATGAAAAGGAGGAAGGGGAGATATCTGAGGAGGATAGCTTTGGGGTGAGTGAGGCTGTATAGTGATGATGTTACTTATTAAGGTGTTAAATAGTGAAGATATGAGTTGACACGGATATATAACTGATGATAAGGCCATATAACGTTTACACCCACACACGTACTATCTATCTGTCTATTACGTTTACACACACACACACACACACATGTACTAACTATATCTATCTATAAAGTTTACACACACACACACATGTACTATCTATCTATCTATATTACGTTTACACACACATGTACTAACTATCTATCTATCTATAACGTTCACACACACACACACATGTACTAACTATCTATCTATCTATAACGTTCACACACACACACACACATGTACTAACTTATCTATTTATCTATCTATCTATAACATTTACACGATCTGGTTACTTTGTATTGTATTAATTAAAAGTCCACGTGAGGTGTAACTTATTCTACTGCAACTTGAAGCTATTTTATTTTTCATGGGGGTACACAAACTTATCCCTTTTTTTGTATGTAGCAATCTAAACTCCCTCCCATTATTGTCCCTATAACGTATACACACACTCTGTACTATAACATATACACATATATATGTAACTATAACGTATATTGCGTATCCTACAACACATCCGTTCAGCCACATTTCGAGTATTGCGACACCGTCTGGGACACACACACTTACAATAATATCAATAAATTAGAGTCCATACAAAACAAAACTGCAAGATGGGCCAGATGTGATTACAGACACACTACATCAGTCACTTTGCTTAAACAAGACACAAAACTAGACCCATTGGCAACACAAGACAGATACACAGACAACAGATGATATACAAAATCACAAACAAGTTAGTTGACATAGACAAAGACACATATCTACACCTTACAAGTATACGATCCACTAGAGGCAGTCACAACCTAAAATATCATACATACCAGACAAACACTGATATATTTAGGCACATATCATTCTTTCCCCACAGCATCCAAGAGTGGAATCATCTCCCATCTCATATAGTTAATAGCCCCACTCTTGACACTTTTAGAAATAGGATCACCAATCATTACCGGTACCTCCCCAACATCATTAGAATTGGCTTGAATATTGTGATGTAACAGTTGACACACATCTTTCTTTGTTACTAATATAACTTGGGGGGGGGGGGGGCTTAGGGGGGTCGCAGGAGTAGGGGGACAGGATTGGGGGGGTTAGGTGGGGTCGCAGGAATAGGGGACAAGCTTTCTACCCACCCTAAGCTTGTCCCCCTATTTCCGCACCCCACCAGTCCCCCCCCAGCCTATTCCCGCACCCCCTTAATCATATAAGGAATTATTTTGCTACTGTCACTTTCACAGATGCAGTTTGCTCTGCATTATTTTTTTTGTCGTTATGGTAAATACAGTGTACCCTTGATATATAATGAATAAATTTAATGTAATCCATTTAATTAACACAGGCTTAGTACAGTAGATCACTTATAATGTTTGGAAATGAATACCAGTAACTGAAGGCTGGGAAAACATTTGGGTCTTCAGTGAGGGACAGAGTTTAATTAATATCAAGTGGTGGATACAAGTATTTATTTTATTTATTTCATTATATACTGAGGGTCTGCTGTTGTTGGTATTTTCAGCGGTCATTTCAATGGTACTGTTGGTAATTTGAATGGTACTTATGTTGATCATTTCAATGGTACTGTTGGTATTTTCAGCGGTAATTCCAATGGTACTGTTTATATTTTCAGCGGTAAATTGAATGGTAGTTATGGTAATTTCAATGGTACTGTTGGTATTTTCAGCGGTACTTCCAATGGTACCGGTACTGTTTGTATTTTCAGCGGTAAATTGAATGGTAGTTATGGTAATTTCAATGGTACTGTTTGTATTTTCAGCGGTAAATTGAATGGTAGCTATGGTCATTTCAATGGTACTGTTAGTCATTTTAATGGTAGCTATGGTCATTTCAATGGTACTGTTGGTCATTTCACTGGAACTGTGTCATTTCAGCTGTCCTACCAACCCGTAACAAGGCCTGACACGTCCCAGTATCGCCCCGTGACCCAACACGTCCCCTCCAGCGATGACGACTACACCTCAGACTCCGACCTGGACGCACCACATGCACCCAAACGCAAGCGGCCCAACATCAGCAGCATGGAAACCTGTCCGTCTGAAAGGTGTGTGTGTGTGTGTGTGATTAGAAATGTGTCCTTCAGAGAGGTTTGTGTGTGTGTGTGTGATTAGAAATGTGTCCTTCAGAGATTTGTGTGTGTGTGTGTGTGATTAGAAATGTGTCCTTCAGAGAGGTTTGTGTGTGTATGTGTGTTGTGCTCTATTTTACTCGGTCATATTTAACGGTATGTGAATTTTGTTTAGTAGATTCTCTGTTTTAAATTCTATATTAGTTTAGAGATTGCATTATAGTATTCCCTTGTTTGGTACTGGTGTTATGGGTGTGTATTTGCTCTGTAATGAATCTGTGTATGGTAAACAAACCTTCTTTGTACATTACACACCCATAAACCCAATGTATAATGAGGGGTTATTGTACACCACAGATTCATAGAGAACGACAGCAGTGGAAAACGATGGAATAACTTTACTGTATTTGTTTAGAGATTAGGAAATACGGATGTTAAACGAAAATGATGATGATGAGGATGATTGCAGTACAGTACATTATTATTATACGGTATCTAACCATGTGGCTGTAATACTGTTGTCATGGATATAGCTCTCCAGGATTTGTAGTAGTACCAAGATGAATACAGTATTCCTTTACAGTCGCGACTCCAAAGACTGGATGGACAACGGTAACAGCACAGAGGGACGCACGCCGGCATTAAAAGCCAAACGACGCAACAATGTGTGGTCAACAGTGATGGAGGAGCAGGTAAGAGTCAGGGATAGACATGAATACCATCAGTATCATAGATGTAGATAATTAGTAAGTGAAAAATTATACATGTTAGATGATATTGTACTTGTGATATAGAGCATTTGATATTAAGTTAACGTGTGTGTAATATAGCGTACAATAAGTGTTTACAGTACATTCATAGGCTACATTACACACACTCTATTTCACATATATAATCACAGTGTAATATGAGTGTACTGTACTGTAGGTGTTGGCACAAGAGATTGGTGGGTTTGGGCTGAAGAAGAGACTGGACACGGGATACCGCAGCGTGGAGAGCTATGACTACACACAGTCATTCAAACTTCAGGGACTCATACCAGACCAATCAGACAGTGACGAGGAAGAAGAGGGGGAGGAGGAGGAGGAGACAGAGGAGATCAAGAATAAAAGGTGAGTGAGGAGTAGGAGATGGAGGAGATGAGGAATAAGAGGTGAGAAATGAGGAAGAGACGGAGGAGATAAAAAAATAACGAGGTGATTTATTAGGGAAGAGGAGGAGATCAGGAATAGGAGGTGAGTTTTTAGGAAGAAATGTAGGAGATCATGTATAAAAGGTGAGTTATTAGAGAGGAGGAAGGGATGAGTAAAATAAAAGAAGGAGAAGCCCAAGAATAAAAGGTAAAACATGGAAGGGTTCAGAAATAATTGCTGAGTCTTCTTTCCACTTTATAGTCAACCACTAAAACTTAATAATAATCACCCATTCACCTCTTATCATCTCCAAACAATAAATCTCCACTCTATAGTCCACTACGATATATGATAAATAAATACTTGTATACACCACTTCATTTTATTTTTGACACTAAAGTACTCATTGAGGATCACCAAATGTTTACCCAGGCCTCTGTTATTCAATACCATACAAACTAAATTATTTAATCTGTTATTCATTACCATACAGACTAAATTATTTAATCTTTTATTCATTACCATACAAACTAAATTATTTGCTCTGTTATTCAATACCATACAAACTAAATTATTTAATCTGTTATTCAATACCATACAAACTAAATTATTTAATCTGTTATTCAATACCATACAAACTAAATTATTTAATCTGTTATTCAATACCATACAAACTAAATTATTTAATCTGTTATTCATTACCATACAAAGTAAATTATTTAATCTGTTATTCAATACCATACAAACTAAATTATTTAATTTGTTATTCATTACCATACAAACTAAATTATTTACTGAGCCAGTTTTTAAAAAGATAGTGCTCATTTATTCATCTTATAACGAGAACCTTTTGTAATCCCCATTCACCTCTTATCTCCACACCATAATTCACGGACCCCATTCCGTTCCCCCGTAGGATGAGTAGAAAGCGCCACATGCGTGGTCGACTGAGCTACCGCAACCCCAAGAGCAGCTACGGGCAACGGGAACTTGTCAACGTGGAAGATTCCGAGGACCTCACAGACCGCGACTTGGGCCTCAAACTGGCCGAGGCACTCATGGAAAGGAAGCCAGAACTCATTGGTAAGTGGACCGGATTCCTCACTTTATTCTGTGTAATGCAGTAGGCTTTTAAGGAGGTGTGAGAATGGGGGGGACATGCTTTCTACCCACCCCAAACCTGTCCCCCTATTCCCACATCCTCCAAACCCTCCCCAAGCCTGTCCCCTCAATTCCCGCAACCCCTTAATATTATGATATATAATATAATTTGGCACTATTCTTTCAACACTGACTCAGTAGATCTCTTAGACTGTTTTGAAATGAATAACCGAAGGATGGGAAAACATATGCTGGTCTTCAATGAGGGGCTAAGTATAGAATGAAGTGGTGGGTACAAGTATTTATTCATTGTACTGTATATTGGCAGTCTACTGTATGAATAATGCCGTATTTTTCTCCACCTCTAGTTACAGAAAATCATTATGCACTGTTTGCATGTAGCTAAGTGTTTTGTAAAATTTATGCTTGCTGAATATTTATATGGATTTCAGTATACTGTAAACACAAACCTTACAGAACAGAGCCCTAAAGTTAATCACAAGCTGCACAGATACCACACCTACAGACCACCTATGTCATGAAACCAAAGTTCTCAAGATCAAGGACAATCTTGTCATGAGAAGCACACAAACACTTGCTGCAACCTCCACAAACCTAACACCACCCACTACACTACATGGCAGAACACCCACACATGCCAAGGAATATCAAAACAACACCCAGTACACGATACCATACACAAATACTATCATCTCTTGCACTCTGCCCACCCCAAACCAGTCTTCAGAAACAAATCCAAACTCAAATCACTCACCAATCCATACAAACACTCAAAAACAACACACAGCTGCATGCACGACCTCCTGACATCCACCCATCAGAATCCTCCCTTCCCCATGAGGATGAGTCTACCTGGCCAGGCTATGATGTGGCCACCACCCGGCCCTTCTAACATATCAGAAGAAGCTGGATGGAGTCATTGTGGATGCCTGTCCAGGATGCAACACAGTACCCCATTCTATTAAACACATTATGGAAGACTGTAATGCACACAACTACACTCATCGGGAAAACCTGGTTCAAGCCATGGCCTTCCTCAGGGGCTCGGGGCTGCTTAGCCAGACAGCTTGTGGAACTTCAACTATAACTAGTGTACACAAAATGATGATTAATTTGCATTGTGGTTTTGGCAAACTGTTCAATCATTATCAAGAGGTTCTGCCCCCTTCCACTGGCTGAAGCATGATGTCAAAACCAAAGTTAAAGTAAAACTATATACAGATAAATACTGTTATGGCTACAGTATTAGTAAGTGTTGTTTGTTATTTACAGTACGTGTGATAGCGGTGTTGGGGCGAAGCAAGGCCTTGCAAGTGTACAAGCAGACTCAGGAGGTGGAGAGGGATGGGGGACTCATGATTATGGTCAGTTATTACTCTACAAGTTTCATTTTCTGTACCGGTACCTTCATTGGATTAAAATATGCAATGGTTTTACCGTGTTTAAATATATTCAATCGAGTATTACATAACTATTATATTCTTTTCTTTAGTTCATTGCACTCACAAGTACATGGTTCATGGTTTATCAAACATAAACACCAAATAAAGTCTAGCATTTATTGTTCATTTTCTATTACAAAATATTATCAATAAGGACTTTTGCTCAACATTATGAGTCTAATATTTCTTTTTTCTGATGAACAATTATATCCAATCAAAGAAGTTTTTGTCAAATACAGCACCAGACTATGAAATGTGAATCCCCAGTTTAGTAATGATTGAGAAATATGTCCCACCCTAAATAATGATGTGGTATTTGTGTTGTGCAGAACGGGTCACGAAGACGTACCTCAGGTGGCGTCTACCTCATGCTGCTCAAGTCGTGGCCTGGAGTCGGCAAGGAGGAGCTGGCCGGAATCTTCCCACCAGAGGACGAGGCTGGCCGACACCAACAGTGGGGGCGGCGTGAGAAGGCCCACCGCAAGAGAGAGCGACACGAGAGTAAACCACAGAGTGAGTAAATGCTGAGTGGTATTTTTGTACAAGTAAATGCTGAGTGGTATTTTTGTACAAGTAAACCTGAGAGTGGGTATAGTATGGGTGCTATTCTGATAATGATGTGTATTCATAAGGTGTTGTCATTTTGTGGGGCAGAAAAGTAAAATAACAACATGAAGCTCCACTGTCTCCATATGGTGCGACACACGTAAATTACCCTACACCTCGTATCTTCACTCATAAATCTCAGGGTCTTTCATGAGTTACAGGTTATTGACAGTCTTTATTTTTGAGGTTGAGGTATTGGGGGGAAAAAAGGTGGATGTGAAACTTTATCACCAAGAATGAAGTTATTTACATTAATATATTATCATTTTATGGTTGTTGTATGTTAATCATGTACAGTACTCGTATATGACCAGGAACAACATCTAAACCAAACTAACCAACTCACACCAAGCATTGTCTAAATAAACCAACTCACTCCTAACCTAACTTAAACCAAACTAACCAACTCATGTGCTGTGCCTGTGGTGACCTAAGGTGAGAGTGTGGGTGAGGAGGGCCTACACTTGGGTGACCTCTTCTCGGACGACCCTGGGGGAACCAAATGCCCCGGCTCCACCCCCGTCACCACCCCTCAGCACTCAGACAACGAGGCAGAGGATGTGGCTGCTCCTTTGGTAAGATAATAGTTGTGTTTTTCTTTGATTTGGTAATGGTCCACTATAGGGAAAGATGAAGAGTGGTATCATTAAACTTCTACAATGAAAAAGACTCTTCTTCTCTCTTCATATTACAAAATAATAGGAATTGAGTGAAAAAGAGAATGTTACAGCCTAAGAAATCATTTAATGATACCAGCCAAAGACTCCTCTGTCATTTTACTTAACCCTTGATAGGAGTTTCTGGAGGGAACAAAGTGTCAGAACTAATGGTAGATGGATAAATACCAAAAGGATAATAATATACATGAATGTAGATGTTTAATAACAAATAGCCACATTCATGGTGACAGAAGCAATAAAATGTATGAACAATTTAGCATCACCTGCTACAATGCATTCCCTTTTTTTTGTGCAGTTAAGGGGAGAGTATACTTTCGGTACATTGGAGTGCCTTGATTCCTCCAATGTATGCCAGGAAACAGGACCAGAGGAACAAATATAATGGTATTCTGTTGCTTGGACTAGTTTGAAGGAATCATTTACTCCAGATTTACCAACACTGTACTTCCCCCTTAATTCCACTTCAGTATACTAAATTATCCTCATCCTGGTACTGTAGATCAACAAGCTGTCACCGTCGGCGCTCCCAGAACTCGTACCTCCCACTGCTGCCTCCCCTCCTCCTGTTGTTCCAAAGAAGGACAGTCCCAGTGACCTGCCCAGAAGTCAACCCCTGAAGATCCCTCTCGCCACCTCAGGCACATACAACGGGGAGTTTGTGGACCTGGGGGCAACGGAAGGCAGAACGGCAGGCAGGCGGGCGGCGGAAGCATACGATGATGACTTTCTGGAAATACACACGAATGAGGAGATGGAGCTTTTCTGATGGTGGCCCTCATTCCGTTAGGTCCATTTGCAGATGTGTGTGTATGTGTGTGTGTGTATGTATGTATGTATGTATGTATGTTCACTATGCATGCTTGTTGGCTGTAAATGAAATCTGGTTATTATTTTGGTAGGACCAGTGATTGTGTGTGTGTGTGGTATGTGAGTGTGTATACGCATGCGGGCATGTGGTAATTTGTTTATGATTTCCCTTTCCATGTTGGTGAAACTTTATATATCACCTTGTCCTGTCATAATGTATACATGTATGGTATTGTGTGTAGCTGTGAGGATGTGTACGATTGTGCAGGTGCAGACATAACTAACTTTTTTACATTTTATGCAAAATTGAACATGGCAAATATATACCGGTACCAACACTTCACAGCATATATATATATATAAAATGCTTTACTTCAGATGCTTATCTCTCTTTGTGTTTCTATGCTCTGTTTTTAATTGTTGAGTGAAGAGACAGTTCGTTTATAATATTTTTTACAAAACTTACCTAGGTTTGTAGTAAATTTGAACTGTCAAAGAGTTGTATATTGTACATAAATGGCTGATAGTGGTGGACCAGGGTCCAAGGAATGTTGGAGAGCAACTGAACAGAGTTCGAAAGAGTGAGTCTTCTAAACCTCTCTCAACGTTGAGAATGGTTTGGAAAATTCACTTGTTCGAACTCTGTTCAATTACTGTCCAACACTCCTTGGACACTGGTCCATCACTATAGCCATGGCTGTACATCAAATATTGTTATCTTGATCTGATTTTCTGAATTTGTGTAATATGGCATTAATATTTCTGCCACTATATTGTATTACTAATGCAGTGCGGGGCTGCTTGGTCAGACAGCCTTAGGAACTTCAACAACAACTAATACAGCAGAAATATGATGGGGATTCTGACATAGTTTCACTGAATGTGAATTTAGTCTCTTTCCTTGGGTACATTTCGTACTGTATGTATGCATCGTATGTGTGTGTGTTCATGTGGATATGTAGACATAAGTATATCACCGCTTGTATGTGTGTCATCGTTGGCATTATCATCACTCATGTTTCCTCTTAAGTTGTATACAATTGCTTCTTCCATGTTTACTTGTGTTGTTGTGAATTTTGTTTTGAATTTGTTAACACTCACTCAGGATATAAACATCATCAGAAGAGCCCTTGCTGATTGAGACAGCTGAAAACTATTTAATTTGAGTACGGTACTGTATATTTAAATCACTCATTAAACACTGATTGAGACAGCTGCAAACCATTTATTTTATGAGTACTGTACCGTACATGTAGATCACTTGTTAAGTATTGATTAAGTCATTGAAGCACAACCCAGCCATTAAGACACTTCACACTGTAAGGTAAACAAACACACTGACTAACACAATACTCGAACCTCTTGAAACTGGGATTCCTGTACAGTCGTGAAACATAGACCCTGATCAGCCTTCTCCTTACACCCTGGTTAAGTACAGTGTGCCGCTACTGTACACGCAAACAACAGCTTCATATTGTAGGACATTGATTATGGAGACTGTCTTATTGGCAAATTGGAAGGCTACCATTTCCTCCTAACTATGCCAGAAAACAGACAGACGCCCCCAGTGGTACTAGTAGGGGATCAGTTACGTGGCACAGTATGGAGGAATCGGAGACCTTCAAATTCACCAACAAAAGATACTCCCCTTGTTTTCCCGGCGCTTAAACTGTACGTGGCGCCTCTTATGTTATTGTAATGAGATTTTATTTTGGTCATTGGGGTTACTAATAATGTCCTCCAAAGTGTATTATAAAATAGATCCTTTACTTTGACAATGAGGTTATATGATGTTTTCTGTCACAGTTTGGTGGATTCGATAGCCTTCCAATTTGATCACAACCTATAATCCTTTTAGAATTTTAGTTTAGTTATATTTGCACATCCAGTTTTAAAAAATTGTATTGTGTTGATAATAATATGTACAGTATATATACATCGATTCATTCATGAGAGTGACTTGAGGTATGATGGAATGAATATGCTTAATTAAAGATGAATGAACGTAGGTACAGTATGATTTATATTATTCACTGTGTGGTTGTGAGTGTGAGGCAGTGGAGTGAGTGTATAGCTGTGTTTAGACTCGAAAAGTGCATTCAGCCTTGTACACTAGGAATAACAACAGAAATAAAGTTACGAATCAACGTCTTGTGATATCCGTACCTATAGTAATTTCCTATATAATATTTTTGTCTAAATTGGGTATCACATAACCACATTATTATTTTCTCAATACTCTTGATTAGTCTGAGGTTTTCCCTGTGCTTATTTATTTAAGTTTTAATATAATTATAACATCTTCAAAGTTAAATGAGGAATGATAAAACAGATTACTGAAGTTAGGGATGAAGGAAAACTTGCTAATGTGAAATTTGTATAGTATCGATATTATAATAAGTTCTGAAACATTATATTAAAACTATGATAGGCTGCCATTGAATTGTAAAAACCTTCCCACCTCTCAATACAATGAATTACGATTTTTGCTAATATAATTTGGAGTTCGGATAAGAAATCTAACACCAAACTATCCCTACCATTTTTCTCATTGTCAATTACGTGATATTACATTTTGAGCATAAATTAAAAAATAAATGATAGAAAGAATAACAAGAATAAAAAATAGAGAATGTTCAACTATATTGTTACTCCGTTGCAGCCTCCCTAATCATCGCCACAACCTCATTGACAACACACATAAAAATAGTCAATGTTGCCCAGCATTGACATTTTTCCCTAGACATGGGAAATTACTGTAGAGGTACAGCCGTGGCTGACAGTGGTGGACCAGAGTCCAAGGAGTGTTGGAAAGCAACTGAACAGAGTTCGAACAAGTGAATCTTCCAAACCATTCTCAACGTTGAGAGAGGTTTAGAAGACTCACTTTTTCGAACTCTGTTCAGTTGCTGTTGCTCTCCAACACTACTTGAACCCTGGTCCAAGGCTGTACCAATGGGGAAATTATATAAAGATTGTTCAAGAGTAAGTGGGGAAAGTTCTACCAGCCTGACGAAATATCAAGATGATAAATGTGGGAGTATGTTTAAAATGTAAACAGGGAATTATTGAGTTAATTAAAAAGGGAAAATTGATGGTAAATGTCTGACTATGTTCAAAAGTAAACAGGAAAATTAATGAATTATAAAAATGGAAATTCTCATGTTGAAGTGTGGGAAATTTAAAGAAAATGGTAAATGTATGTACGACGATCTTCAAAAGTAAACAAGGAAATATGGGAAATTCTGATCTTGTTAATTAAAGTTGGGGAAATTTCATGAAGCAGCCCCTTGCAACACTGACACTGCGAGACTAATCACTCAGTGCGGCGTGACTCCAAGTACACATGTGTCTTGTCAGAAAAACATACATCTACTTACACTGCTTTTTAGGCCTCCAACTGTACGATACCGACTTAATACGTCCACCAAAACACGGTAAGACATTTCTGGGTCCATATTCAAAGTATGATTAACCAATGACCTATTTTATTGTATATTTATTTATGGTGAATTGAAAGGTAAACATGGGAACTGGAAAAAAAAAAGATGAATGATTTACACTGCTTTTTAGACCTCTTCTAACTTTACGATATCGTCTTAAAACATTGACCAAAACAAGGTAAGACATTTCTGGGTATTTGGGGGTCCATATTAAAAGTGTAATTAGCCTATAACCTATTTTATCTATGGTATATTGAAAGGTTAGGTTAGGTCAACACTAGAACCGGAAAATGTCAAACCATAACTAAATGCGTAATTACTTGTTGCTATTTCGTGTCTAACTAACTAACTAATTAACTAACTATCTATTTGAAAGCCACTAATACAGCCACAATCAATTTAATAACCATCGTAGTAAATTATCTTTGTAATAATTTAAAGAACAACACGTGTATGATTTTGCAGCACCTAGTAATAATAATAATAATTATAATTGAGGGGGTTGCTTGAGTTGACGTGAGGTGTTGTTGTATGATTATATTTTGATATGATATTATACTGATTTATTTGTACGATGGAAAGAAAGTGTCGGAGGTTATTTGATTGTGGCTGTATAGTAGGTAATGATGGAGATACAGTAGTGGTAGTAGTAGTAGTAATAGTATAAATATAAATGGTTAATTAGAATAGTAGTAGGCTAGTGGTAGCAAAATGATAAGGGCAAACTATACTATCGGAATACATGAGAAAAGTTAATAGTTATGGCTTTGTATATATTATCCGATTGTAAAGTTAAGCCTAAGATAAGAATAAGGGATAATAATAACTGTGGTAGGAATAACGAGAGGGATACGAAAGGAGGTGAAATGAAATATTGTGTTGCATTGTTTACGTGTTCGAAGCTCCATTGTAGTTCATAATAATTATCTCGTAGATGGTTAATTGGGTAGTTTACAGGCTCCATTCATTCCACAGTCGTTGGTAATGGTTTGTAAGCACGCAAACGAAAGAATATTGACCGTATAAATGTCTTATGGTTGAATTATTAAATGCATTTGGTGAGTAAGAGAAGGATAGAGGGATATTTGTGTGTATGTGTGTGTGGGGGGGGTTACTGGTTAGGTGGTAAGACAATTAGCACCCCCCTCTACCCCTACCCCCTCATTCCTACTACCCCCACCCCCTCATTCCTACTACCCCCACCCCCTCATTCCTACTACCCCCGTCATTAACCTAACATGCTATCAACAACACTCGGGTGGTTTGGACGCCCCTTAGGACCGTATCTGATCCATTTCCTCTCTTCCATTGTCTCCAATTATTTTTCTTCGTGTTTTCTGTCCTTTCTCACTGTCTCTTCCTTTGTGAACTATTATTGTGAATGCAAACTCTTTACTCTCTTCATTTATTATTATTATTATTATTATTATTATTATTATTATTGGTGTTGGTGTTGTTGTTGTTGTTTTTATTTTTATTATTATAGTCGCTTATTATTATCATTATTAGCATTTGTATTCTGATTTTAAAATTTTTGTTATTTATATATAAACAGTTTTACACCATCATTACAGAGGACAAATTCAAACATACCTAATCCTTCTTTCTACTTACTACTTAGGCTACATTACTACTACTTACTACTACTAGGCTACATTACTACTACTTACTACTACTAGGCTACATTACTACTACTTACTACTTAGGCTACATTACTACTACTTACTACTTAGGCTACATTACTACTACTTACTACTACTAGGCTACATTACTACTACTTACTACTACTAGGCTACATTACTACTACTTACTACTACTAGGCTACATTACTACTACTTACTACTACTAGGCTACATTACTACTACTTACTACTACTAGGCTACATTACTACTACTTACTACCAATATAGCTAGGGTATCAGCAGCTGTTTGTTTAGTGGCACAGTTTGGAGGATTGATAGAATATGGGGACAGGCTTTCTACTCATCCTAAGCCTGTCCCCTTATTCCCGCACCCCACCAGTCCCCCCCAAGCCTGTCCCCTACTCACACAACCCCTGAACACACCCTCCCTCTAAACAGGCCATAGACACACTGGACAAATTGGCGAATGGAGGAGATTATATAGGGGCGATAATTGGCTATTAGCGAGGTGGTGATTGGCGATTTATAGCCCTCCCTCAAAACATAATAATAAGAGTTGCCAGTTAACGCATTATTCAGTATATAGTTATCAAGTAGTTAAATATTTATCGAGTGTAGGAGTAAAATTATTCTTATTTATTTATTTATTTATTTATTTATGATATGTTTTGCTTAGAAGTGAATAATTTTGTTTGTTATTTTGTACTATAGAAAACTAAACTTGTCACTATATATACATAATAAATAATACATTCAGATACTGTATACCAAAGAGAGAAATATACATAATACATTCAGATATATACATAATAATACAGTCAGATATATACATAATACATTCAGATACTGTATACCAAAAAAAGAGAGAAATAAATGTATTGCCAGATAAAAAAAATAAAGTGCTACCCCGAGAAAGAAAGTGTTGCCAGAATTCATCAGAAAACGTAGCGAAAAAATGGAGGGAGAGAATTACTGCAAAACGCTGGATTTTTTTTTTTTTTTTTTTTTTTTTTTTTAAATTAAGCACGTTAATTAAAATTTGGACAATGGAGATGCTGTGAAATTAATGTATGTATGTCGCGTGTGTTGGTGAAAGGAAGGTGAATTTCTCTTGTTTGTTTGTTTGTTTGTTTGTGAATTGGAATATGAAACTGATCTTTTATTATTATTATTATTATTTTTATTATTACTATTATTATTATTATTATTATTATTATTATTATTATTATTATTATTATTATTATTATTATCATTACTATTATTATTATTATTATTATTATTATTATTATTATTATTATTATTATTATTATTATTATTATTATTACTATTATTATTATTATTATTATTATTACTATTATTATTATTATTACTATTATTATTATTATTATTACTATTATTACTATTACTATTATTATTATTATTATTATTATTATTATTATTATTATTATTATTATTATTATCATTACTATTATTATTATTATTATTATTATTATTATTATTATTATTATTATTATTATTATTATTATTATTATTATTATTATTATTATTATTATTATTATTATTATTATTATTATTATTATTATTATTATTTTTATTATTATTATTATTATTATTATTATTATTATTATTATTATTATTATTATTATTATTATTATTATTATTATAAAAAAAAAATATAATATTATATCCCCTTTAAAGAAATCT